>JAUYWG010000435.1:0-15355 GCA_034779775.1 Enteromius afrohamiltoni | reverse complement strand
ATATAACGTTACACGACGCATACGATGTTAGCATTATGCTTACGTTAAACTAGTTTTTAACATGCGTTCAGAACATTACACAAAAAAAATCTAAATGTTTCTGCGGTTGCACAAGTATGTAGTTTCATCTCACGGATGCATAACGATATACAAACATATTAAATTGCTCTAACGTCTTTTATACTCACTTCTAAAGCACTGAATCTCCAGCAGCGATGGACATCTGCTCCCATCTCAAGTTCACGGAGAAAAGAAGGATCTAGTGATGGGTCAGTCGCGAACGAAGCGGCTCTTAGAATTGGCTCTTTGAAGTGAAAGACGTTTTTTTTTCTCTCACGCACCCTCTCTCTCTTCACGTCGCATATGATTGGTCAATATGTTTGTGTCTTGTGTTTGCGCTGAGCAGACATGGCATATGGCAAGCCGTTTTAACATCTCCAATCCGCAATAGTATCTATTTCCATGTTACATGTTATCTTTTCCATTAAGTACTAGTGCTCATTTTTAACTTCTAGTACATACTAATGTCTTTTGTTAAGTTACTAGTACCTATTCATTAGATACTAGTCCCTTAATTTGTTCATGGTTGTTTATGCATTTTCAGGCACAGTAGCTAGTTTGAAATAAAAAATTGTTTGAAAATGAAGTCCCACATTATATAATTATTTTTCACACACATTTTACTTTATAAAGCTATTGAGACAGGTAGTTTATTATTTTTTGGGGCAGAATTTATCTTTATATTTAACTTAGCCTGTATTTTCTATCACTATAGTCCCTAAATATAAAAAAATATATATATTCCATGTAAATGCAGGAAATGGGATTCAAATCGAATCCCCACAAATTTTAATTTACAAATAAAAAGTTTGTCTAAAAACTGTAAGGTCTGGATTTTGTGTGCCCTGTAAAGGTCATTAATGTAAAACATTCAGTGTCTGCAAAACCAATGTGCCCAGAATATTAATAAAAAAATATTCAATGTCTGTAGCACCAGTGCAATATACAAAAAGAAACAAAAAACAAGGTCATGTACAAACCTGATATGATATTTATTGTTTTTACTGGATGAAAAAGAGAAAAATAATAGGTAACATAACATTGGTGTCTTATCTCCATTCGGCCACTAGAGGTTGCTTGATGACCAACAAGCACATTAGACTAGCAAGTTACTAGTAACTAAAAAATAAGAACTAGTTATATTTTGTCTTAACAAGGAGAGTATAATTAAGTACTAGTAACTATAGGAATAAGTACTAGTATCTAATGAATAAGTAATAGTAACTTTAGACACTAGTACCTAAAGAATAAGCACTAGTCCTTAATGGAAAAGATACTAGTATCTGAAAAATAAGTACTAGTAACATGAAAATAGATACTAGTGCAGTTTATAGATTACATGTTAAATGCTTATGATAGATATGGCAAACCTTTTAACATTTAATCTACAAACCGCACTAGTATCTATTTTTATAGAAAATAATATATTAAAAAGGTATAGTAAAGTAAATGAGTGACACCAAGAAAAAAAGCAAAATCTGGAACCATTTAAATTTTATTTACAATACAAATTCAGAGTGTAGAGTCTGCAAGAAAAGAATATCATATAGAGCTGACTCCACAAACAACCTGCACAGGCACCTAGAACTGTGCACCCATCAGTGGAATGGGAAGATAAAACGCAGTCAGTTGAGTGTGATAATAATGAAGGTGCCAGTGTGTCTACTGCAACTGTTGCTGTTGCTGCAGTATCTACAGCATCATGCAGTATACCACCACAACCACCTAAACCAACCCTCTATGCTCTATGAGACTGTTTTTGCAGAAGTCTGTGACCCCAGCAAGAACTCAATTGATGAATAACTGGCAAAAATGATTGCACTTGATTTCCAATCATTTTCAGTTGTGGATGATAAAGATAAACATTTAGAATGATATATGTTATAATAACATAATATATATAAAATAAAAAACGTTTTTTACATTAGTTGTTACATTGTTGTTAATAATTAATTAATTAAAGTAACAAAAAAACAACCTGAAGAACCGCTTGGGAGCCGAAAGAGCCATAATTCCCATCACTAGAAGGATCTAGAACACTCTGCGATGTAAAACTGCCGCGATCGTGGATGAAGTAATGAAGTCACTCAAAAAATTATATCACTGAATACTTTATATTTTTTACATTGAATATATATTATAATCCTGCATAATTTACTTTTATATATTTTCATAGTTAATTTAATCACAGGGATATAATTTTTCTGGCAGTGGTTTTTTTTTCATACTTTTGATCTTTCTTACTTTTGATTATCTGCTCTTTTATTTTGTTTCAGCTACTACCCACTAGTAAGCTGGGTTACAGGAGGAATTTACCAATTAGTTCATTAAAAATTCTACAATGTGATTTTTTAAATAGTTTTTCATAGTTCATTCTTATTTTACATCTCTCAATGTATACCAATGATAAACATTACAGGCCTCTCTCATCTTTTTAAGTGGGAGAAAATGCACAACTGGTTGAAGACTAAATACTTTTTTGCCCCACTGTACGTTTCCACAACTCAACATCAATAATTTAATCATTACCATTGTTTACACACACTGAAATGCATCTTCTCTTTTTTCAGTGTTACACACAGCATTATTTATACCATCATAGAGAAATATGAAACCAATTGCTGAATAAAGAATATAGATATGTGTGGTTACGCACGGTCCAAACTTATCTGATTGTGCTGCTGCTCAATTGTGAGTTGTTCCACAGCGCCACGAATGGCTGCGTGCACCATTGAAATTGCTGTCTGAATCAGCAATGTCTCATCATAATGGCTGTGGTCCAGTTCAGGAGACACATTTAGGTCAGAAGGATGAAGCATGTTGATTGTTAGGCTGTTAATTCTTAAATGTTGCCAGGATCCGTTCACTGTGAGACCATCAAACTCAGGTATCTCATCCACATTCTCTTCTTCCGATGAATATGCTTGCTCTATTGTAATCATTGGCTTGCATTTGACATTATTTTTAATAGGCTTCTCAATTAAGACTAGCAGATCACCACCTGATGATGTGCCTGGAGGAACCTCAGAATCCAAAACACCATTCGATTTTAATAACTGGTTTTCTTCTTTTTTCATACTAACATCTTGGTTGAGACATAGTTCCTCCTCTTTATCCGTTTGGTCAGACTCAATATGTGTGTTAACGCTTACCTCTGCATTGAATGTAAATGTCTCTGAAACGCCTTCCGCCTTTATGTTTTGCTCTTCTTTTTTGACACAGGAACTGTCCAAAGCAGCTGCAGGTGATTGATTCAGTTGATCAGCTTCTTCTTTTTGTGAATCCTTGGGATCATTAGACTCAAACTGATCAATATAACATGCTTTCTTCTTTCTTGGAAAGATGCGGTAGATCTTTTTAAATGTAAAAACTTTTGATGTCGTTATCTCCTGAAAATCCATGCTATTGTCTTGCTCTCTACATCCCCTTCCTGGATTGACATTAGATGTGGTAGATCTCTTAAAAAGGGGCCACACTGTAAAGAAAGCCCTAGTTTTAGTTTTCCCATTAGAAACATCCTTGTTTACATCACTCAGTTTATTCTCATCCATGGAATTACACATGCTGGAATGAGCTTTGTTTCTGTTTTTCTTTATTTTTTGAGGATTTAAAATCTTGTTTTCTGTTCTCTCCGATTCCTCCCTCTTTCTGCACCCGAGGAGTGAGGAAAACGTCTTTTTAATGGATGTTTTTGAATTGCTTCTGGTCATCTCAGTTTTACTTTCCATATTTTTATCTTTGCTTTCACTATGCTCCAATGTTACAAGAATTCCTGAGGTATCTCCTGGAGCACCTGGTTGGGTTTTCTTCTCCTCTGAGAGTTTTTCTGGGCTGTTGTGAGCAATAAGTGAGGATCCAGTTCCACTATTTTCTTGATCATTACTGTCCGCTGTGCCATCACAACTTATAGCTTGTCTTTGCCTTCTCTGAGATTTACTTTCCAGTTTCTCCCTTGATTTTGACTTCCCCAGTAAAAGTCTCGGAGGACCTGTTAGTTTTCTCTTCAAACCCGCCCTCTCCTGGTTGTCGGGTAATTCTGTCTCTTGTGTGGACATGGTTAATCAAACAGTACCAAAGTCAATAATAGTCCACACTGGATCAATCACACAAGCGGATATTTTCTCAGCTTACATACTGTCAGTTTAAAGATGTGGAGATGCTGCAAATCAACACAAAACATGGTCTAGGTGAAGTTAAAGGCTTTTTTTGTATTTCATTTGTTGACTGAAACATTTATTGACTGATTTGTGTTCAGTGATAAGCATTTTTTTATATTATTATATAAAATGTGCATCTTTGAGCATATTTTAATCAGAGACGACAAACAGGCTGTGCAATGTTTACAGCACAAACATGAACTCACACTGGGTGTGACACCAGTAAAAAAAGTCTCTTTAAAAACATCCTTTAGCTGAACGTATACAAATAATTCAATAAGCGTTTTGCTAACAGTAAAAGTAAACTACTAATACAATGAAGGGCAAATAAGTTAATTACTTTACTTCCCAACACTTTACCTCCCTTGCTTAAATGATAGAAATAAATGTAGAAATCTCAGAGCAAAGTCAAAACTCAGAGACTATTCCGACAAAACCCTTTTTTGTTTGTGACGTCAGTAAATTTGAGACGAATTTAAACAGCCCTTGCTTCAACTAAATCTATAAGGTGATTAAATATAACTTAGAACAGCGGGTTAACTTAGATGTAAAAAATTCAACAACAATATACTGTTAAAAAAACGTTAAAACACCTACCTGTAAAGCTCAGAGCACGACGTAAACTATTTTTACGGATGTCTGAGGCGATGAGATTCAAAGAGCGCTTATAAATCCCCTCACAGATCTGGCGCGCTCAGAGACTCGCCAGCATGTTACGCGCCTAACTGTTTCCATGACGACCAGCTGATTGACGGTTTCTGTGAGCGCGCAGATCACTCTCAACCAATCAACACGTGGGAGGCTCAGCTAATGTGAAGATATTATTGATATCCATCATGGCCACCATACACACTCGCTATACACAATTTTCTGAAACAGTTACATGTCTCCCACCTTTATCTATTCAAAACAACAACAAAAACACTGAAGAGAAAGCAACTAACGTTAGCCTACTTTTGACTCCTGGAATGCGTCTCACACTTCGATTAACGTTAATTAAAGCTAATGTTATCTACTTACAATGTTCAAAACGTCCATTTAACGTTTAGTGCAGCCTACATCGTTTTCAAATAATCTTGCATATTTGATAATTGATAAATGACATGTGTAGCCTAATATATTTGTTTCATGTGATAATTAGGCTATATCTTGTTTTTTAATTCACACATTAACTGCCTGCATTTCATTACGGGCAAATTTGTCTCCTTGGTAACCAAGCACTCTTACGTTTTGTTCATTTATTTTCTATTTAGATCCTGATGGAAATTCTGCCAAAAGGAGGGACAGTTATAATGTGTGCGAAAACTAATTATTGTGACACCACACACACACCTAGGTTTCCATGTTTTATGGAGACATTCCACAGGTTTAATGGTTTTCGAACTGTACAAACTGTATTTTTATTACATTAAACTTACCCTAACCTTACATCAAACCTAGCCCTAATACGAAACTTTCTGCTGTTTTAAATTTTAAAAAAACTTTATTCTTTTTGATTTATAAGCTTGTTTACTCATGGGGACCAAAAATATCCACACAAGGACATGCACACAACCCAATTCGGTAACACTTTCCAATAACAGTACATGAATTATCATGTGCTAATACAGGAATTAACAATTTCTTGACTATAAACTAATGATGAATTAGGACAAAAAAAAAAAAAAAATCATCTGCGTCCATATTTGTTATGTGTGTTTATGTTTAAGTTAGTTTGGGTGGGTTGGTTCACTTGCAACCCTGTTATATAAAAGTTTAACTGTTACCATCTTGGAGAGAGATTAATTAATTAGTTATAAAATAACATGAATTCATGACTTGTTAACATCCTTAACAGGCTATCAATTACGCATTTTTTATACATATTCAGCTCATCTAAATCAGATAATTGGTGCTTTTCAGGGGTTTCAGAGGTCCTGTGGCTGTATTTGGATGGTGAAAGAACTGAACGATAGGAGGAAAGTTGAAATTTTGAAGAGTCAATAGTGGCCCAAAAGAAGAGCAAAAGCACAAGCACATGTTTATCTGACTTCAGTGCATTATTAATGTATAATGACAGTAAATCAATTTATAACATAACCAAAAAGATGATCTGATGGCTAGATCAGTGGAAAGGTTCTGGAAAAAAAGGTGGGTTTATATAATTCAAATCTTCTTTACACTAAGAAAAAATCAGTTCACCAATAATTTCTTTGTGGCATAATTTTTTTCCCCTTTTACATCACTGCGGAAACTTCTTTTTGGAACTTTTATTTTTAAATGTGTAATTATTATTATTATGTTAATTTATGATACATAATGCCTGAAAATCTAATCTGGCATTACATGAAATGTCCGTGAGGAGCAGATGGCACACAGTAATTAATTCACATTTGAAGGCTTGCTTGATGTTTGCAAAAGACATATGTGCAAATGTGACCTGTTATCTTATTTTCCCAGGGTCTAATTTATATCTATGTCGCAGTAGCAGGCATTTCCTTTTATTCGTACAGGAGCCTTTTTATCATTCAGGTATGTTTTAAACTTTGTTCAATAGAGGGATTGCTGCTTCCACTCAGGATATGACAAAAGTCTTGGCATCTCATGCATGAAATGTTATGTCAAGCTCAAAGCCACCAATGCTAATGTTCAGTGACGTTAGGTCCCAGAGGTCTGAGGAAAAAATGTCCTTGAAAACCACACTAAACATACAAAGTACTCAACAAAGCTACCACATAAATGTATTTAGGTTTGGCAGACTTTGCTCAGGTTCACTTGAATAGGCTGCCTCAGAGTGATAAACCTGATGGCAATGTCCTGAACTAACCCCTAAATCAGGCCAGATGCACACTCAGTATCCCACTTAGCAAATATGGATTTGAAATTCAAAATTAATTTTACATTTGACATTTAAAATTAATTTTACAAAGCACAATGTGTTAATATACGATAACACAGAGTTTCTGTAAGTATCTGGATACAAAGGTATGTAACATGTTTATGTAATAACATTTTAAAACAACTTAAAACCTTAACCAGTGATCATTTGGTCAAATAGGTCCCCAAAATGTTGGGTTTTATTTTTGTTTAGATCATATTCAGTATCAGCACAGCATGGCATATGCACGTTTTTTACCCCATAGAAACAGAATGCTTTTCTAGTCACACAGCATCAGACAACTGTAAAGGACACATTGACAGTGATCATTGACTACTGGATGGCCGCAATGGCTGCTGGGTAACATGTATTGAAGAAGAGGCTAAAAATAAACTGGACTAACAAGCTGGACAAATATACAATTATCTAATCATAGTCTACAATCAGGTTGGCAGCTTAGTATCTATAGCAACCGGAAGCTTCATTAAAGGCTAAGCCAAGATTTTATTGGAGTCAGATAAGATATATAGCAGATATATAGCATATAGAGTAAACAAATTGTCTAATAAAACCAAATGTGGCTTTCAATAATACTGGCAAACTTTACTGTAATAGGAAAAATACTGACAGACAATTGGTTCTGTGTTGCTAATGCTCAGTCATGGCTAAAAATATCATATGGATCAAGAAGCACAGCGTAATAGCTATTAGATTTCGAGTGCATTTCAAGAATACAGAGCAACATCATTTGTCAGTTTACAAATTTACACTTAATGTAGTGAAAGAGACACAATTTTGTTGTTTTTACAGCAAAATAAAAAACAAAAGTTGCTTAAAATGTTGATCATACACAACTAGAATTTGATGCCACTATTTGACTTATTTATAGGTTTTAGAAATAATTTAGCCACATTAAAAAGAAAACTCTTTCTTTTCACTTACTAAAGGTTTGATTGGCCGTTAATTAAACCAATTTCAGCTTGCCCATCTTAGCAAGTAACCATTGCGCTACTTGCTGTCACTGTAAAGGTTGTTGCCATGGAAACAGGGCCACATGGGATCATCCATTTCTGTTTTTATCTGTTGGAGAGTTTTAAGAAATTAGTCAATCTGGTGGAGTTATTTTGCTGTCTTAATAATACACCCAATTGTTTTTTTTTCCCCCCAAGAAGGAAAAAAAAAGCTAGCTGACACAATGAACAGAAAAATAAACAAAAACTGTTCAACAAGATAAACAAAATCATGCTGAGCCAAGTTAATTATAACCGCTTATAAAAATGACTGCTACCCTGGAGAGCGGTTTAATAAATTGACTTACATTTGTAATCTATAATGAACATAAATGTTGAATAAGGTCACTTGGACCACCAGTGGATTTTGTTGAACAGCTCATGTTCAGCACAGGAATGCAGCCTAGCAACGTGTCTGGATAAAAATATCCACAACATGTGTGACCAAATATTCTCTCTTTCTTTTCTGCACTGTAGACTCACCTAATGATGAGCGGCTGACAGAGGGGGACAGAAATGAATCAATGACATCATCTGACTAGAGGTCAACCACTTCAGTGTTCTTGTAATCGCATCGTTTTATCTTTCATTAGTGTGTTCAGCCAGTGATTATTAACAACAGTTGACAACAATTACTTGCTATTATGTTTTTCCTTCCACATTATGGTATAATGTGATTGTTTGATGCAGTTATGTACACCACCAGTATAACTTTGTTTGCTTTCTTATAATTCTGTTTAAATTAGTTTTGGAGACACATATCAGTTGTATATTATGATGTTTTCACTAATAATATATTAAAACATTTAGATTGATTTTAAGAAGTCTCTAATGCAAATTATTTGTTCTAAACAACAGTAAAAACAGTAATATTGTGAAACGTGATTACAATTTAAATTGGCTATTTGCTATTTTATTAAACTTTAAAATGTATTGTACTCCTGTGATGGAAAAACTGAATTATCAGTGTCACATTCCTTATAATAATAATAATGTGCTAATGTAGTGCTGCATTTTATTATTAACTGTCTAAACAGTTGAGCAGCTTCATAAATATTTTGTGAAAAATGTGATAAATTTTCTCAGGATTGTTTAAAGTTCAAAACAACAGCATTTATTTGAAATTGATATTTTGTAACAATAAAAATGTCTTCTTTTGTCATCAATTTTCATCACTTTCATTAAAAAATTCATTGTTAGTTAAAAAATTATGCTGTTCTCAAATTTAGAATGTAAGTGTTATCTAGTTCTTATTTTATAGATATAAAGTATAAAGCTCACCGGTTCAGCCAAACAGCAGAGGAAACCTGCTCCAGTATTGGCTTTGATATCAGCTATGGGCAGCATGAAGTTCACCATGGGGTCATTACTCAAGGACAGGTTTGTCTTAGCTATGCAAACCGGCAAATTCCCAAAGCCCTTTAAAAGAGGAAAAACAAAGATAGAAAAAAATAGAACAAAAGAGAATGTAACTCTCCGCCTCAGGCAGACAGGCACAACACCAAAATAATTCCATCAAATCTGTTACATAAAAACTTCCATCCACTATATATGCTACAATATGTCTTATTGAAAAACCTTTAACAGCTTCTACTAATTAGTGCAACCCACATCAATTAACAGAGTATGAGTATTAGTGTGACATACTGTATTATTAGATGACAAACATCTCTTTAATAAACTATGTTCTATAAGTAAACAAATATCTGAGAAGTTTATGAATACCTGTCTGGGCTGCTATATGTATATATAATAAACAGACCTCTAATAAAAATAAAGCTTACCTGTTTTGTATAAAGTGCAAGCTTTTTTTTTGCTTTTGGAGACAGCTTGATATCTTTTGCACCATACATCTTTTGTGCCACAATCCTTAACTTATCGGCAGCTGGAATCTGAAAATAGCCATGTATCTGTGTTTAATAATGCATTAGTATGAGTAATGGATTTTGGCTTTATTCCACCAGTGGAACCTTCCTGTGTTTAATACATACAGACATCCTCCTAGTCTTAATTTGCTATGAAAAGCTTTCACAGTGTTTATATTTAGGCCTTGTCAATTAAAAAGATTTCATGCTTTATAAAGTCATTGGCTGATAATGAATCAGCTCTATATATACAAAGTGTTAATTGAGCTTAGAATACGTGTGGGAAAAAAGAGCGCAAAGACACTGGGTAATGAAAAAATCCTGAGTGAAAGAAAACTTGTTCCACTGTATACTTGTATAAAGAAATTAATGATGCCGCAAACAAATATCCTTTAACTTCCTCTACCACCAAGTTATTCAGCTGATGCTTTTACACAAAGCAAAGTACAGTACATTTACATTTGTAAGTTGCCAGTGCAAATCTTTGCCACTAACTCACCTGTGAGTTGTAGAGGAACCTGAACTGTCCAGGTAGATTTGCTGCTCTCTGAACAGCTTCTGCCAGAGCCAGAGCTCCAGCGCCTCCATCAGTCCAGTTAGTGCACTGTACTGCTTCAAAGGCTCCAGCTTGCCTCGCCTGGCCACACACCAGCTCCAGCTCAGCGTCAGTATCAGAGCTAAGTCAAATTCAATCAGAGCCCATATTCACACACATTCACTCAGAGTAGGAGTGCTGTGTGTGGTTCAGTTTGACTTGTGAGCATACAGTTAGTGTACAACGGATCATAATTAGAGATATAAGAGTGAAAGAGCATACAGTAGTATATATTGGTGATAACCCCTGCTGTGATCCTACAGTGGATGAAGCGGAATGGAAAATGGATGGACGAGTATTGATGATAATGTGACTAGTTAATAGAACACACCACTCCAACTCTCTGAGAGTTAAACAGATGAGTTTTTCTAATCCATTCAGTCAATCTCCGGTTTTGGTGGAGCACTTTTAGCTGTAGCTTAGCATAGATTATTGAATCTGATTAGACTGTTAGCATCACGCTCATAATTGACCAAAGAGTGGTCATGGTACAGATTACTATGCTGAATGTATTCAAAATTGTTAAAACTCAACTGTTTAACTGTTTGGAAGTTGTAAAATGTGGCTATTAAAAAAATTAAAAGGTGTGTTCCTTTAAATAGCTAGCCAATATACACACAGACAGCACTTTTGGTTTGCTGTTTGATATTGTACCTGAATTTGTTGACAGCTATGATCACTGGCAAACCAAATGCTTGTGCATTTTCCACCTGTCTCTTTAGATGATGACAGCCTCTCTCCAGCAGCTTTAGGTTCTGATTTGCAGATAATATATCATGTACAATACACAAAAATCATCCTCTCAATTTCAGGAATTATATATATATTTTTGCAGTAATAAGGCTTAACCCTTACAAATATAACTATTCAGAATTGTATAAAATGGTTACACAATTTGAAAGAGTGCACTACCTCCTGTGAGTACTCTTTTGGAAGCAGTAACCCAGCTTGGACCTAAAAACAAGAGTAGATATTGTGAGATTTTGCCTCTGTGAGAACAAGGACAAGGGTGCTTAACCAATAACCAATGTTAATCAATGTGTTATAAGCTCAAGTACATATATAATGAAAAGCAGTCCATAAATTTTATGTGTCTGACTCACAGGAGGGCCACCGCCATGCATCTTCAGGGTACGAACGGTGGCCACCATCACCACCACATCTGGCCGCAGGTCTGAGTATTGACATTTAATGCTGAAAAACTTTTCCAAGCCAGTGTTAGCTCCGTGACCAGACTCAGTGACTGCACAGACATGAAAAAATACATTAGACATAGTTTGAATACTGTGAAAGTTTGTGCATTACTATTTCTATTTCACAAACCTATACCTAGACAGTACACTACTGTTCAAAAGTCAACAAATTGCTACAAAGTTGCTCACCAAGGCCCAAAAAAACAGCAATATTGTGCAATATTATTACAATTTAAATTTGTATTTAAAATCTGATGGCAAATCTAAATTTTCAGCAGCCATTACTCCAGTTTTCAGTGGCACATGATCCTTCAGAAATAATTTTAATTTGTTAAATTGTAGTTCATGAAACCTTTCTTTTGTATTATCATCAAAGTTGCAATTACAATTAGACTCTTAAAACTCACTACAACATATTGAAACTTTTGAACAGTAGTGTATTTATGCAGAGTGTACAGCATTACAGAATTATAAGAAAACATGTTACATTTTATATATATATATATATATATATATATAAATGAACTAGAATCCTTCTTCACCTACAAAACCCTCGGATCCAACCATTTTTAAAGCCAGTTTGTCTGCCAGAATGGAAGGACTGCCGTGGGTAATATCAACTAATGGGCTGGTATGAAGAAACACTGGTGTACCCTAGAGAGGAAGAATGAGATGTGCTGAGACAGAGTTGAAGTAAATAAATATGAAGGATTCTGTGTGGAGTGATTCAAAAAAATGTAGACAGAAACAATGACAATGACATTTTCAGTGGATATGTAACATTTTGCACTATTAAATCTTGCCTCTACAGTTTGCATCAAGACAGGTTTCAGGGCATCTTTCAATAGAATGGCCAATGGACCGCTCACATCCTGTGATGACAAGGTTGTGTAGATTAGATCACCCACGTACACAGACACACACAAACATGTGAACACACATACTGACTAAATCCTCTGTGGTGACAGCATCTCCAGATTTGTTTGCAGCCACTACTATCTTGGCCAGCTTCTGCTGCATCTCCTCCACACTGCTGCTGAGTGACAGTATAGCCATGATCTCATTATCCAGAGAGCCAGGATCCTGAAAAGCACAGACACCCATTAAAATGAACAAATCACCCTTAATTATATTATCAAAAAGGCACTAGGTCAAATTGAAATTATAACACAGATACATACTGTTGCAGTGTCTGGGTCAATGTTTAATCGGACAAAACGTCTTATCTCGGTTTCTGTGAAGGTCAAGGGGTCGGATTTCTCAATGCCCAGTTTCTACAGTTCAGGAAGGACACTGTGAACATGTCATCACACTTCTGCAATTTATTTGAAATTAATATCTGACTATAGAATTTTTTTTTTGTGATTTACCTTCATTCGATTGAGCTGTGCTGGAGAGAGGGACCTTTGCCCCCTTCTGAGAGGAACCAACAGGTCAAACAAAGCCTGAGATTTAAACGTGTGAGATTGTACCGAATGCAAACTGGCCAAACAAATATTATGAGTGAGTATAAACACACACACATATAAAAAATAAACCTGACCTTCTCAGAGAGCTTGGTTTCATAGTGAGTATGTGCTTTAATAGTGTCCATCACCACTTTACTGGCAGCAGAAATTAGCTCTTTTTGGCCTGAAGACTGAAGGCTGACCTGGGTTCAATGCGTTGGAAAATATTCACATTCCATTTGATGGATGAAGTATACTTAAAAATCTATGTTGCAATAGGGTCTTAAACAAACCTCCTCCAAGGGGATAACCTGAGAATATCCTCCTCCAACAGCAATCCCTGTAAACAAAATAAACCAATGAAAAAAAAAATTATACACGTTATAAAAGCCTGTTTTCTTCTCAGAGTCTAAAATAAAATGGGCCTCACTGTGAGATGTAAAGATGCACTGCAAGATAAAAACAGTCCCAATTTTAAAAAACATCATCTTAGCTTATATCATAATCATTTTGTCTAAGTATGACTATGGACTTAATAATATTCATAATTATAACTTTCATGGTTTTTCATCTTATCAATTTGTACCTTTAATGATTTTAAGTGTCATAATTATGACATTTTAAATAATAACAAATTTTCTCACATAATTCTGACTTAGTGTGTAATAAGTTAGATGTTTTTACTCATGAAGTAGAAATTGGCTTCCATACAACTCTGGAAACTTGGGCGGGAGAAAAAGGGTGGTCCCTCACCCCTAGCACCAAAACAGGATCCTGGGGAAGGCTCTTGCATGCAAGCAAAAGTGTTGATATTCAGGTGGGCCCCTAAAGCCTGAGCCAGTCCAAGAGCGATGGTGCGCTTTCCCTCACCCAAAGGAGTAGAGGTAATTCTGGTCAGAGTAACAAAATGAACTAACTTTAAAAGCATTGTTTTTTTTGTCAAATTACTTGACAACAGAGCTTAAGCTGAATTTTAATGCAGTGTGTGATCCACGATTAATGAAGTGTTTGTAAGATCCCATTTGGCTCTTGTGAAAAGTTACTACACTGTAAAATTACTATAATGAACCTAATTATATTTCAGCATGCATCCTACCTAGTGACAACCACATATTTCCCATCAGGCTGTTTCTCCATGCGTTTCAGAGCATCCAGTCGTATCTTAGCCCTGCTCCTACCATATGGCTCCACTTCCTCAGAAAACAAGCCCACCTCTCTTGCAAGCTGACCAATTGGTTTGCATTGGCATAAACTGGAGATGTCGGCGTCACTGAGAAAACGCAATAGACAATCACATGGGTCAGCAAGAGTACACTTTTGCTTTAATTAAACAATCTTTATATAAACATGCATGTCACAAAAGTACCTCAGCTGAGGCCCTTGAGGTTTCATCTTTGTGTAATTTATGTTCCATTTTCCTGGAGTGTACGTCTGCAGAAACCGCTTTGCACTTTCCACTGTATTCTGGGCAAAATCCAAATGAGAAATTTGTAAAAAGCCCTTTCATACTGTATAGTATATTTTAGTGCTGTCATGTTAACTATTAATCATCAAAGTTTTATACTGTGTATATTTATTATGCATATATAAATACACACACATACAGTATTTTATATAAGTTTTTGTATATTTTATGTTACATATAAATATATACAATATATAAACATAACATATTTTTCTTAAATATATACATGTGTGTGTTTGCATTTATATATACATAATAAATCACTCAAACAATCATATATTATGTAAACAAAAGCGTTTAATAAGGAAGCAATTAATCAAGATTATATGTTTGACAGTACTAGAAAAGCATGGGTATATAATGTTTGAGAAATCTCTTATGCTTACAAAGGGTTCATTTGTTTTCCAAAAAAATAATTAAAAACAGTGGTACCCTAAAATATTATTTTGAATTAAATGAATTAAACAATTATAAAACAATTACATCAGTATTTATTTCTTTCGAAATGTACTTTAAAACTCTGAACTGTAAAATAACATCTGTGATGGCTAAACGTTTTTGTGTTTTATTTTGTTATTTATTTACTCAATAGAATATAAAATATAAAATTTTATTTTTATATACAGGGCCTTTTAAAAAAAATAGCATATTGTGATAAAGTTCATTATTTTCTGTAATGTACTGATAAACATTAGACTTTCATAT
>JAUYWG010000434.1:0-15373 GCA_034779775.1 Enteromius afrohamiltoni | reverse complement strand
TCTTACAAAAGCACCCTCAGCCTTGCGTCGATATAAGTTGTCCAATTTATTTTGAAGGTCTAGTAAAATTAATTTATCTTCCTCCGTGATTTCTTTTGGGGACTTTTGGTAGTAAGAGGCAATTTTGCTTATCTATCTTTTTCCTTATTTTTCAATGTGGCAACTCCAGCAGAACGCTCAGAGCCATGGGATAACCAGACTTCATTACCCCATTGTGATTTCCAAAAATTTGTATCAGTAAATGTGGAATGACTCTCTTGGAAAAAACAAAAATCAGTTTTAAATTGTTTGGCAAACAAGAACAAAGCTTTGCGCTTACAGGTTTGTCTTAACCCCCTGCTATTAAGAGAAACTAACGAAAAAGACAAAGTTTCTAGAGAAAAATAAAGAGAGAAGGTAAGTTATGAACTTCTACAACTAAGATTGTATCCACAGAAAAAGGGGACCGGGTGCTGCACGATTTAGGTAACAAAACAGTAAAAAAGAAGAAAAAAAAAGAAAAAGAAAAAAAAAGAAAAAAAAAAAAAAAACTTGACAAAATAAGTTTAATTTTAGCTCCTTGTACGCTTATAAATAAATAAACACACTTTTTAACAAAATAATACTTTAACCTGAGGATGAATATACCAAGTTCACCATGCAAAGCAGCTCACAGAAATGTTATTTCTAAAACTGAAACAGTGTCTCTAAGAAGGAGGGAAAACTTCTGATCCACTGATGAATCCTCGACCTCCCACGAAATAAGCAGGCTTACCCTCCTTGCGGGCTTTGTCTATCATCGGCCATAGTTTGTCACAACGTTCTCTGTCCTCCCTGGACAGATCCTCAGCGAATCTCAGGTGATTGTCCCGTAGGTAGGAAAACGTTTTGGCTGCTTTCCATACAGCATCTCTGTAAACTCGGGAGGTGAACTGAACAATGATGCCTCTGGGTTTGGCGCTACTTTGCCGCTTGGCGCCAAGTCGGTGTACGGTGTCGATGGCGTCAGGCAGCCTGTGTTTTTGTTCTGGCAAAACAGATTGACATATTTCTATCACCTTTCCCCGTGCATCTTCTCTATCAGTCTCCTCAGCTCCATGTAGTCTTAGGTTCCATCTCCTGGAATATCTTTCCAGCTCAGATATTCTCTGCTGGCAGTTGTCCATCCGACCTTCCTCTCTTGTTACTTTTTTTTCAAGGTCACAAACTTTCCCCTTCATATCTTTCATTTCTGCGCACACAAAATCAATGGTTTTTTTGAGACCCTCAATCTTGAGGGCATTCTCTCTTATCATGCTCGAATTCTCTTTCACCATGCTTTCGAAGTTGTCAGACCTGGTGTTTATTAGTGTCGGCAGACTGGAAATGATCTCGTTTAAAACAGCTGGAGCAGGATTACGCTACATTCATACATCACCTTCTTTGGAGCTGGTGATTTAAGAGGTGTAACAGGGAGAGACGGGAACTCATCCATTTCCTCTTCGGATAATGTACGTGCTACAGCAGTAGCCGTGTAGTTATGACAGCTATCAATTAGTACATTACCGGGCGTAGCATTAGCTCCGTTAGCATTCTCAGGCATTAACTTAAGTTTGGAACTTTCCAGTCCCCTTTTCGTACCTTTCAGATTCAGCATTTTGCTGCTTTTTTCCTATGACTGCTGCTTCTTCTTTTGTTTAGAAAACTGTTTGTGTTATCAAGCATAAGGTCAAGGTATTTACCGTTTTTCATAAACTTTCTGTGCAGAACTCGGTAGAGAGCGTCTACTCACTCCGCCATCTTGGCACGCCCCCCATGTATTACTCATATTACTAAGATAAATGTATTACAACTACAGACATTAAAAAAAAAAATATATATATATATATATATATATATATGGGAATGTATATGGGATCAGTGCAAGTTCATAATGTTTGTGGGTCTAAGAAAAAATGTAATTGCCCTTAAATCTCTTAGTCCTTCTTTTAATTTTTCAATTCAAAAATTGAATTGAATACAAAAAACTTTAGATTGTGTAACTCAACAGATTTTGCTACATGTTGTTGTTAGTGAAAGGGCACCTTAAATATCCTTATAGTCCTTTTTCTTTTTCGATCTACTCTCTGCCCCCGTTGACATTCAACTTTTTACCGACGGCGCCCACCTCCACCGGCTTCGGAGGGATCTTCCAAAATCACTGGTTCGCCTCCACTTGGCCAATCGAAATTCTTAGCTTGTCCCCAGCACTTTCCTCCACCACCCACCCCATACCCCATAGTCATATTAGGGTTCCGAATGGTCCTGCCTCTGCATCACCGTTCACTGCGATAACGAAACCACCGTACAATGCATTAATAAACAAAGTTTGCACTCACCTGCCATCACGCCTCTCCTCAGATGCCTTATTTGGATTTTTGCTAGCAATCAATTTGTTTTAGTCGAAAAACAGGTTCCCGGGTGCCTCAATCTAATCGCTGACTCTTTCTCTCGCTTTGATTTCCAGAAATTCTGAACATTGGCGCCAGAAGCAGATACTCAGCCAACTCCAGTTATTCGCAGCTGATCTTCCCCTAAGCCATCCCTTAAGGCCCCTGCAAGAAGCTTCTATGGACACCATCCTTCACGCAGTCTCCCAGTGAACCCTCCAGTCTTACCTGACGGCCTGGAAAAAGTTTAAAATCTTTGATTCACATTACGGCTTCGAATTTCCTGACTTTTCCCTCCTAGCAGTTACCTCTTTAATTTCCTTTTTAAACCTCAGTAGTATTCAAGTTAGCTCCATTAAAGGCTATTTGAGCGGTATCCATTTTTTTCATAAATTTATATTCGGCTTCCCCGCAGACAGCTTATCCAGCATTCAGATTAACCTGCTGCTTAAGGGCATTAAAAGGTCTCATCCGACCCACCCAGATAAAAGGCATCCTCTCACCCTAAAAATTGTAACCAAATGCACTAATCTTTCTCCCCATATTGATAAAATCCTGGATGCCATGTTTTCCCTGGCATTTTTTGGATTCCTAAGAACCCCCCACCAATAAAACTGACCAATTTAAAAAAGGCCACTTCATTTATATTTTCAGGTTCCCATGCGAAATCAAGCCCTTTCAAACCCTGTCCGCCTACCTGCTACTCAGTAATAAGCTTCTGGACATGGACAATAGTGAGGAGAGGTCGAATGCTGCTCATGTTCATTTCCAGCGAGCAGTTCATAGAACCAGAGAACAGGCCAACAGACAAAGAAGGGAGGCTCCCGAGTATACACCTGGGCAATGCGTTTGGCTCTCAAACCGAGATCTCTGCCTCCGGGTTACCCTGCAAGAAATTAAGTCCCAGGTACGTTGGTCCCATTTAAATCCTCTGACAAATCACTCCTGTATATTATTATTTAGACTTACCTGCTTATTATCGCATCTCGCCCACTTTTCATGTCTCTCTGCTCAATCCCGCTGGTGATCCGAGAGGAGAGAGGGACCAGGATGAGGTCTCTGACACGAGGACCCCTCCTATAATTGTGGACAGCGAGGAGGCTTACCAGGTCCACAAAATCCTGCATTTGAGATGCTGAGTATGCATACTACAGTACCTGGTTTACTGGGAGGGATATGGACCAGAGGAATTCCCGAAAGAAAATTTTTTAGCGTTTACCCTGTTTTCTACTGTGTTTCTGTGTATGACTCTGGTCTGCCTGACATTGCCTGAACCTCTGCCATCTACCCTTGTGACTCTGTTAGTTGTAATTTTTTATTATGACCTGAAACAGAAAACCATGGAATTCAATAGAGTCTCCTAACTTTTTCACATATCTGTATATCACATAGTGCACATACAACAAAACAAGAAATATAAATGTAACTATGTGTATTATTGCAAAAAATTCCAACAACTTGTATTGCACAATAAATAGTTGCAACTCTTTATTATGCAATACAACCTGTTTTTTTTTGTTGTTGCAAGAAACGCCAGCCCCGCCTCCCCATCAGACCCCTTGTTTCTAGACGAGCTCGGCAAACTAGTTTCCCGCTTCTGGTTCCAGAAACATTGTTGCTTTGACCTCACATGACATGAAGTCACTGGAAAGACTTGTACTTAAGCACATTTGGACAGTCGTAGAACTTTACCTGGACTCTCTGCAGTTTGCCTATCAGCCCTGCATTGGTGTGGAGGATGCCATCATTTATATGTTTAACAGAGCCTATACATATCTTGAGGAGCCAGGAAACACTGTGAGAGTCATGTTCTTTGACTTCTCCAGTGCTTTCAACACCATCAAACCTGAGCTACTCAGTAATAAGCTTCTGGACATGTGAGTGGATGTTTCCCTGGTGACTTAGATTAAAAACTATCTAACAGGTCGTCCACAGTATGTGAGGCTGCAGAACATCACTTCAGACACTATCGCGAGAAGCACAGGGGCCCCTCAAGGGACAGTCCTGTCTCCATTTCTTTTCACACTCAACACCTCAGACACTGCTCACAGTCTTGCCATCTGCAGAAGTTCTTAGATGATTCTGCTGTAGTGGGCTGTATCAGAAGAGGCCACGAAACTGAGTATAGGAGTGTGATTAAAAGTTTTGTTGAGTGGTGTGGACTAAATCACCTGCACCTAAATGTTTTAAAGACTAAAGAACTGGTGGTAGATTTTAGGAAGCAGTGGACTGTCCCTGACCCTATCAACATCATGGGCAGTGAGGTGGACCATGTGGACAGCTACAAATATTTGGGTGTTGACATAGACAACAAACTGGACTGGTCAAAGAACACTGATGCAGTGTACAAAAAAGGTCAGAGTCACCAGTACCTTCTCAGGAGACTTAGGTCCTTTAACGTATGCAGAATCATGCTTCAGATGTTCTATCACTCTGTGGTTTCCAGTGTCATCTTCTCTGCTGTAGTCTGCTGGGGTAGCAGATTAAAATCAGCTGATACCAACAGACTCAACAAGCTCATCAGAAAAGTGGGCTCTGTCATTGGTGTGGAGCAGGAGTCTCTAGCTGAAGTATCAGAAAAGAGAATGCTGAAGAAGCTTCTCTGTATAATGGATAAGCATCACATTCCCTGCACAAGTCACTGACGTCACACAGAAGTATGTTCAGCCACAGACTGAGAATACCCAAGTGTAAAACTGAATGCCACAGGACATCATTTATACCAGTGGCCATCAAACTCTATAACTCTTCCTCCTACATTCGGGAGCTGTTGTGACAGCATGTTTACAGAAACATTTATCTTGTGCAATAACTTCACTACTCAAAACGCAATTTCTAATATTATGTGCAATAATAATTAAGTGTAATAATTATCTTGTGTGCAATAACAATTATTCAGTCAAGTCAAGAGACAACTCTGCACTTTTCTGGATAGTCAGTATTTGTATTTTTATTTTTATTTTTTCTCTTATATGTGTACAGATATATTTTTTATTCTGTTTATATATGTAAGTTGACTTATACTGTATTTTTATTCTGTTTATCTTCTTATGTCATTGGATCTGTAGAAATATGCAGCCACTGGAAAAACAATTTCCAGATTAATAAAGACTACTCTTACTCTTACTCTCTTACTCTTAGCAGCACGTCAAACCAGCTACACTTATTTTATGTCTTCAAGCCTGAACTAGTGAAATATTGTTTATCAAAAGCATTTCGAGAGGAGGGGTCGAAGGCAGTTTAGATTTCCGCCTCCTTAATCTTCCTATTATCTCGTTATCCTATCAGAAGCTCTAAATCGCTCTATAAATACCCATAGTTCCTTCCTCTCCGCACCTTGATCACAGTATCCCTCCTCCTTCCCCCTTCTCCGTCTTCTCCTCCTTTGGGGGAGCACTCAGGATTAGGAACCGGCTGTCCGCTTCCTCCCTCTTCCGAGCCCTTAGGGCTGTCCACCTTAGGGCTCGGCAGCCCTCCTAATCCTGAGTCTCATCACGCCAAACCAGCTTCGCTTATTTTATGCCTTCAAGCCTGAACTCTTGAAGCAGCTAATGCTGCAAGATGTAAAGTTGGGTTCTGGTTTTGAAAAAAGGATTTGGGATGTAGTTATCTGTGTTTAAGAAACACTCCTAAATTGGTCATTATTTTTGGAATACTGTGGTGTATTCAGTCTATAAGCAAAACTCAGTTGACAACAACATTTACAGTAAATAATTCACTTATTTGATTCACATCACATTAACACACCATCTGAAATATCTTAGCAAGATACCTGCACACTTAGTTTAAAACTCTGATCTGAGTCGTGCACATCTGCATGATCTGCACATCAAGAACAACAAAAATACTAGAGCTGCATTCTGTGTCCCTATACCCAATGCACTGTTCACTGACATTCAATTCACAAAAATCATTAATTTGTAAGAACCTGTAAAGTTAATTTGCGCATACTAGGATTTTAAAGTTTGTTAGATCACGCCTTTACACCAGATTATAAAATCCAGTCCCAGACACCAGATCCTGTCAAAAAAAAAATTTGGCCAACACAAACTCACAAACAATTTGTACGTATCTGTATGAGGTGACAAATTCATGCTAAGGTTTAGGGGCAACAAGTGGAAGAGGATAAGCAAACTTCACTGTAGACCTCTATCTTTCTTGGCTACGAAAAAGAAACTTGAGGCTGCGGGTGACGTGGACGGTGTGATAAATCCCTGTGCTAAAGCTTCTTGAATATAATTATTCATGGCTTGAGTTTCCGGGAGTGAGAGCAGATACACTCGTCCCTTGAGAAGTTTAGCATTTTGGAATGAGATCTATACCGCAGTCCCAGTGGCGATGAGGGGGTAAGTGAGTTGCGCCTTTTTTACTGAACATATCAAGAATTGCATTATACTCACTCAGGATCACTGTTGTCTTTGTCGTTTCTGGACTCTCGATGGTGGTTGAACAGCATTTCAATTCAGGTAGACTTAAACAGGGCATTAAACAGTCATTTTGACAATTCATACTGCATTGTAAAATCTCACCAGATTTCCAGTCAACATTGGGATGGTGTTGAACGAGCCAAGGGTGACCTAGCACCAAATCCATGGATGCATTGTGAAGTACCAGAAAGGAGATTTTTCTCTTGGTGAAGACATCCTACTTGGAGGGTTACGAGTACAGTGCAGCGATTAATGGGTTTGGTGTCAAGTAAGGTACCTTGAATAGTCGCAAATCGATAAGAGGTGGTATTTTTGATACAAGGAAGTTGGATACTTTTAAGACATTTAGTGGAAATTAAGTTTCCTGCGGCCCCAGAATCAACTAAAGCACGTACATAATAGTCCTGATTATCATACGTTAGCTTGACTGGCATTAAAGGAATGCCATTGGTAGTAGGACTGAAAAAAATCCACACTCACCATTTTGTCAAGCTGGAAGTGATTTGATGCTCCACAGTAATGGCAACATCTTACCTCCTGTCTTCGTCTCCTCTCATGTTCGGTGAGATGATAGTTGTCCTTCTGCATGGATTCAACTGGTACACTGTCGATACTATGGGATATTTTTTCAGAGGTGAAAGCTTGTGCAGTGAGATTTTTAGCAACTGTGGTTACTTTACATAGGAATGCCTCAAGCTCCGCAGAATCATCGTAGATGGCCATTTTATCACGAATGTCAGCTTGCAGTCCATGCCGGAATACGGCTAAAAGAGCTGGTTTATTCCAGCTACTGGTGGCCGCTAAAGTGTGAAATTTCAAGATATATTCGTGAATGGTAAGTTTACCTTGATTCAGTTGAAGAAAATTATCTTGTACGGAGACTGGAGATGGATCATGACCAAAGACTTCTAGAAAATGGTGTCGAAAGTTGTCATACGACGATAAGTGGGTACTTTCACCTGCCCATAATGCCTCTGCCCACTGTAGAGCACGTCCTGTGAATAAAGTCATGATGAAAGCTATCTTGCTCCTTTCTGTGGGAAATTGGTGTGGTTGCATCTCAAAATGTAAAGTACATTGCATGATAATGCAATAAGATGAGCTTCTGTAACGCTCAGACAAGGAGCAGTCAGGACAACAGAAGGTATGTAAAACAGAGTTTATTAAATTGAGGAATTCAAGCACATTAATGGCAGTTCAATGATCAAACAAGTGCAATCTCCGGATCGCTCTCTCCAAATCCTCCATAACTTTAGGCGATCTCCTGATCTCTAGATGGCTTCAAAATTTCTGGTGTTACATACACACCAGGCTCTCCCCACAGCCAATCACAATGATCACTATCCCCGGAGTACTGATCATCACCTGACACTCAAGTTTCCTTTCACCAGCACCACTACAAAGCCACACACCACACAGCAGTCACTGTCCAAACACGTTTTGACCGAAGTAGACTAACTCTTGATATTCTCTACTATATCCTGATTAACAATTGCCTTACTTACCCTGTGCTTACCTTCCTGTGCTCCTCAGTCCCTGTGTTCCCGGATCCCTCCTGTGTTCCTCTGTCGTCCCTGGATTCCTCGTTACATGTGGTGCTTGGTTGTCTCTCCTCGTCTCTGCGTCTCCGCGTCTCCATCATCTCCGTACTCAGCCCACGCTCAAACATATCTGTCAAGAAAGGATTTCATCGTCACAACTCTCCTCATATAAACTGCCTAAAGCTTTAATACTCACTGTTCATCCTCCTCCTCCTCCGTTCACTTACCTTTTGTGTCTAGTTATAACATGTCTGTCTAGTTTTAGTCTTGTTTTCTGGTCTTGTGTTCATTTTGGTTGTTCCCATGTGTCTTGCCCTTATATGTTTTTTCCTATGTTTGTTGTCATTATTAGTTAATTGATTTGCATGTGCGTTTCCCCAGCTGTGTCGAGTTTGAGTCGTTCCTGTATTTAAATGCCTGTCCTTTTGAGTTCTCCCTTGTCCGTGAATATTGTATGTAAATGTCAAGTGTGAGTTGATGCAGTAAAAATACGTTCTTTATTTGACTCCTTTGTGCAAGTCTCCTTGATTCCACAACCACCGAACGCTACAGATTCTTGGACAAAAAACAGCATCATGACTTGGACAGAGGAGCATCTGTCAGAGCTTCACCAGGGAGAGAGGCCATTGGAGTATATTGAGGAGGTTTTGAGCCTTTTACATCTGGTGATTCCACAACATCTGAACGTACCACACAACTGTAATGAATTTGTTTTTTATTGGAATCAGTGATGTGCAGGTCAATGTGTAAACAACCCGAACCCAACTGATGTGCTACGCTCAGAGCTCGTGGTGCGCGTGGTGCGCGTGGCGAGAGCAAGCAGTTCTTGAGGCGACCCATCATTTTCCATTTTAGCTGTCTAGATGCATATTACTGATGAATGTGATGTTTATGTTTCGACCATGTTTGAAGAATTCATCAGCAGGTCAACTGAGAAAAAGCCCAATTTTGGGAAAGTGTGAAAGGCCTTAGGAGCACAAACTGTTTGTTTATCTGAATGTTGATATAGCATTAATAAATGTAATATGTAATAAAGGCTTGATGTATTCATTTATTTCATTTCATTTTCTTAATTAAGATGCTGCATGTGTTTATCCAGTCTAATCGAAGTGTGCGTCTCTCCCCCGACTAATTGCCAACAAAAATCTTACCCCCTCTCAGAAAATACATAAAACTGACATTACTGAGCTATATGCATTTAAATGTAACTTATTAAAATGATACAATGGCATTTCTCAGTTCAGTGTGTTGGGAAATCAGGAATTTTGTCCCGTGTCAACATTTATTCAACAGTTAATAACACTCAACATTGGACAAAGCCAGCACTTTGGTCATCATCTTTCATTATTTTGGCAAATGTCTCCCACACTTCACTCTTTCTATTTGTGTATTTGCGGAGCTTCCACTCCCCAGTCTTCACCTTTTCTCTTGCCGCCTCCATCTCTACATGCAGACTAAGGGTGTACTCACACTAGGCATGGTTGTCGTGAACCGGGCCAGAGTACGTTTGTCCCCCTTCCCCCATCGCTCTGTTTACTTTGTTGATAGTAATTTTGAGTCGTTTGGTCCACAGTAGTCCACAGCCCTCTTACAGCTTATAGTTAAACAAATATTGCACCTCTGCCGTAGACCGAAGCAAACCTTTCCCCACTATGTCTGTTTTTGAGCGTCACAAAAACATGATGTTCCGTGCTCCAGCGCGTTAGCGCTCACACTACATGCGAACCGCCCCCGAGTCCAACCACAGGTACCCGCTAATATCGGGCCAACCCGCGAATCACTGATTGCAATCAAATGAATGAGTTTGTTATGAGCCACAGAAACCACCAAAACTATGCAAATCAATATGAGAAAGGAGAACTATGCAATTATTTAAGGGAAATTTAATTTTCACATAAATATGCTTCTAACCGATTGCTTTAATCTATAATGTTAAATACAATATCACATAGCCTAAACATCTATCAGTATTCCTGGTCTAGAAGGAATACAAAGGAGTAATGGTCATTTTAAGGACCTGGCGACCGTCTTTTTGAGGGGGGCCTTTCTTGGAGTTCAGCTTTGGTAAACTTTTAGTATGTTTTAGTATGTTTTGACTAATTGTAAAAAAAAAACAATAGCACATATCTCCTGAACTCAACAAGCCTATGAAGTATAATTTATGTTCATGGCTTTCAATGAATTAGTATAGCACTATAGTGGTTCTTGTCTTTCCAAAATTTAAAGGAGAAAAAACTGAACCAAAGACATCAGCTTAAGTATGCAATATTTATTCATGAATTATACTATTACACATTCAGGACATATTGAATGAGATGTAAAGCTTGAAGACTAAAAGTCTGTTAAGCTTAATCATGATACAATTGTTTGATTTAGCATTTGCCTTGCTTAAAATGTTAGTATTTGATGCCCTAAGAAGACAGAGATTATATCAAGGATTAAAGTCTGAAGGTCTGGTTACAGATATTTAAGCAATCTATTTTTAAACTCATACTTTGTTTAAATGTGTGCATAATTAAACTTATTTGCAGTACACAACATACATTCACTGTTGTATGTGATTCCATTGATTCCACATATGGGTGAGTAGTTCAATGGACAAATGTTAGAAAAATACTTGCAATTAGGCTTTTAACAGAAAAAGGAAAAAAAACAATGAGCTATTAGTGCATGGAGGGAAAAATACAGACCCAAGAACAGCAATTGTACAACCTTTATTTACTCACCACACTTGCGCCATCAGATATGGCCACTGTCTGTGTCAAGAAGATAAGAAAGATAATGGTTTAACAGTTTTTATGATGTGGCAAGAGGAAATCTTCTGTGCGAAAAAAAAACAACCCATAAACTAACTAGTTTTAGCCAAACAGAGAAATTGTGGTCCAGTGTTGTATTTCAAAATTGATCTCTCTCTCTCTGTTTTATTTAGATTTATTTATTTATTTTGTCTGTGTCGGTGTGTTTAGTAAGAGAAAGTCATGCAGCCCTTTAAAGGCTTAGTTCACCCAAAAAATTTAATTATGTCATTAATTACTCATCCTCATGTCATTCTAAACCCATATGACCTTCGTTCACCTTTGCAACACACAAAAAAATATTTTTGATGATATCTGTCCCTCCATAGACAGCAATACAACTGAAATAATCGCAGATCAAGAAACGTAGTAAAAACACCAGTAAAAAAGTCCATGTGACATTTTGTCAATTTTGCACCGGTACGAGAATACTTTTTTTTTGTGCAAAGAAAATCAATCAATCAATCATAGCGCTTTTAACAATACAGATTGTAGCAAATCACTGATCATTATCAAATAGGAGAACAGAGTGATGGTAATATATAATAACTAGATTAAATTGTTTAGTTATCAAATTCAGAGACAGTCTCTGTAGTTAAGACAACGATAATCACTAGAAATTAGGTGCCCCCAACTAAGCAAGCCAGAGGCGACAGCGGCAAGGAACCAAAACCCCATCCATGAGAGCTTGGAGAAAAAAAATCTAACCTTGGGAGAACCAGGCTTAGTTGGGGCCAGTTCTCCTCTGGCCGGACACCCAGTACAGTATTATTGTAGCATTGCAAAAGTGAAGTTGATACACTGATGTCACATGAACTTGGATCTTTCCAAGATGGTGCCGCTGTGTTCGTACGCTGTCCAGGTTGCTCCTCTAAGACTGTGCTTTTATTTACTTTTCTACTTAATTTTACCTTATCTTTTTACGCATCTCACAATGGCATTGATCATCTATAACAAAGATACACTTTTGGACATTAGAAACCGCCACACCAACCTGTTTCAGGACACTTTATCCAGGAATCTAGCATGGAGATTGTTCGGAACGCTGTGACGAACAACAACCCTCCGAGGCGAAGGATCAAGAAACACCCCAGAAAACGAGCTGGGATCCGTGATAGAAAAAGGGCTCACAGTCCTCCTCTTCCGAGCATTCTACTCTCTAATGTCCAATCCTTGGAGAATAAGATGGACGATTTTAGAGCCAGGATTAGTTGCCATGCCGCCATCTTCCTCACTCCGGAATATAAACAAAAGCTTGTTTAAGATCCTCCGTTGCAGAGAGTAGTGACGCGCTGGTCCTCCCACTCAGAGGCTACGCTGCAGGCGGCTCTTGATGACACCAACTGGGACATGACGTCAGCGAGTTTACGGATGTAGCATTGAGCTTTGTACACACGCTAACCGCTAATGATGCTAATAACAATAAGGTCATTCTCCAATCAGAAACTGTGGGTGGACAACACAATCCGTGCTGCAGTTAACACACGCACCGCAGCATACAACGAGGCTCTTCTGAATGGGAATACGAGCGAGTACAAATCATCGTGCTACACTCTCCGACGCGCAGTAACAGCCGCAAAACACAGCTACAAAGAGAGAATTGAGTCTCATTTTCAACTCAACGACCCTCTGATGATTGAGGATCATCTGTGACCTTGGAAACAAATCTTCCGCGGAGTTGAGAGCAGATCCGTTGCTAGCCGACGAGTTAAACACCTTCTACAGCTGCTTCAAATGCAATGGCGGCGGTGGCGCGTCTCTGCTGTCCAGCACGTCAGGAAGCAGCCGGAGGAGGTTCAGAGGGCGCTTCAGGAAAGCAGCCAGACCTGATGGGATAACTGGCCGG
This sequence comes from Enteromius afrohamiltoni, assembly GCA_034779775.1. Taxonomy (NCBI): domain Eukaryota; kingdom Metazoa; phylum Chordata; class Actinopteri; order Cypriniformes; family Cyprinidae; genus Enteromius; species Enteromius afrohamiltoni. The sequence continues at coordinate 2,377 of JAUYWG010000434.1, read as the reverse complement.
GTTATGAGGGTTACGACGTCCTCTCACGTCCTCCACTCTTCCCTCACTCACTTGAGGTTGGTCAGTTCACCTCAAACTCCATCACCCTGAATATAGGAGCCCCACAGGGCTGTGTCCTGAGTCCCTTGCTCTACTCTCCCTATATGTATGATTGCGCATCATCACACAGCTCCTCATCTATCATCAAATTTGCTGATGATACTGTGGTTCTGGGCCTCAGCTCCAACAACAATGAGACTACGTACCTGGCTGAGGTAGAGAGACTCACATCATGGTGCCAGGACAACAGTCTCTCTCTGAATGTGAGCAAAACCAAAGAGCTGATCATAGACTTTAGGAAGAGACAGCTGCGGCCCTACACTACTCTTATGATCAGTAAGACCCCTGTGGAGAGGGTGAGTAACTTCAAGTACCTCGTGTAAACATCTCTGATAACCTGTCTTGGACTACACAAATCCAAACACAGGTTAAGAAAGCCAGTCAAAGACTGTACCATCTGCGACAGGTGAGGAAAGTCAAGGTCTCAACAGCAATCCTGAAAACTTTCTATACAGGGACCATAGAAAGTGTACTGACTCAGTGCTTCTCAGTGTGGTATGGAAACAGCTCCATTCAGGACTGCAAGGCTCTTCAGATAGTTGTGCGCTTAGCTGACGCATCTCAGGATCTGCTCTCCCCTCTCTGCAGGACATTTACCGCAAACGCTGCAAAAATAGAGCTATTAAAATCTTCAAAGACTCTAATCACCCTGGTAACTGCCTATTCACCCTGCTTCCACCTGGCCAGCGCTTCCGTAGCCTGAAGGCAAAAACTGAGAGACTTATGAGAAGCTTCTACCCCGAGGCCATCAGGCTCCTAAAGTCTAACCCTGTGTCTTAACTCTCAAGACTCTGTAAATTCACCACCAATAAGCTATTATTTAACATATTGCTGCTATTTTAATTTATACCCTGTACAACATTTTACACACTCTCTTGCACATTCTTTAGTACTATTTATTTTATTCTTATTTTTTTATTATATATTTTATATTTTTTACTTTTATTTTATATTTATTTTTTATTTTATATTCTTTATTGTTCATTACAATTTTTATTATACAATTGCACTGTCCTTGGAGCGAACCTGACCAACATTTCACTGCTGGTTATACTCTCTATAATTGTGTACATAACAAATAAAACTCTTGAATCTTGTTTTATCAATGTTTTTGCTATTGGATCTGGATAATTTCAGTTGTATTGCTGTCTACGGAGGGACAGATGGCTCTCTGATATCATCACATCTTTTGATATCATCAAAAAGTTCTTAATTTGTTTTCCGAAGATGAATGGAGGTCTTATGGGTTTGGAACGGCATAAGATTTAGCATTTGGTAAGTAATTTGGCATTTGGCATAGGGTAAGTAATTAAACAAATATTTGGGTAAACTAATCCTTTAAATTACTCTTGAAAATGCTTTACACGGCCACTTGCTTCGAATTTGATAGCAAACTATGAATTATAATTCTCAAGAATGCAAATATTTGAGTATATTACAATATATTTATGTGACAAATTTGAAAACATCATCAAGAACAACATTTTTAAATTATCATAAATATTATGTTACACACTCAGAAAACAGAGGAGGACAATCACACCTTGTGCAAACATTGTTCCCGAACTGAGACTGAACTCAGTTCTGATATAAACAATAATATAAAACTATTCAGTTCTGATATAAAACTAAACTAAGTGACCATACAATCAGATATTTATAACAGCTACACACTGACCGTCCATCCCACCGATTCATCATATTGATCAACAAAGAGAGGAACAAAGTCCGTTTACTAAGCATCTTTAGTTTGATTGATTTAGTTTGATTGTAGTGTGCAGGGCCGTAGCTGGGGTTTGTGGGGCCGCGGTGCAGGTTGTACCAGTGGGCCATGTTTCAAATAGTTTAATTTGTATGTCCGTTCTATTAATTTATCTGTGCTGTTTATACAAAGTTGAAGTTTTTTTTCAAGGTGTTCAGGTATAAAAAATTAACAAAAATAAGTCTAAAATAGCACTGTATAGTCTTCACTGAAAAATTAAACACAGTCAAACCAAAATGTACTAAGGAAAGGACGTGACTTGTGGCCAGGTATGGTTTCCCATAGAAGGAATTTATGCTCTGCATTTAACCCATCCAAGTGAACACACACAGCAGTGAGAAGCCTGCTGAGAGTTTGCTGTGTTTGTAGCTTCTGTTTGTACCTCCGTAGCCTTGTTTTCTGTCTGTTACTAGCTGCTGTTTATAGTGATAAATATACAAACCTAACTGCCTCGATATTTCCTATAGTATTTATCAAACCTATCTGTTTGTTGATAGTTCGCGTTCATTCTTAAAA
>JAUYWG010000433.1:0-15387 GCA_034779775.1 Enteromius afrohamiltoni | reverse complement strand
ACAAACGAGCAGGGAAGGGGCATGAGTTTGTGTGAATGAGTCCATGAATGAAAACAAACATAAAACACAGAGGGTTTTGATCTGGAAAGGCACATTCAACTGACTGTGACATAGCCCCCACTCAAAGGGGCAGCTTCCAGACATGGAGATAGCGAAAACACCCTCCTGGGCCGAACAGGCAACGATAATGCCCTCCTGGGCCGACCAGACAGCGAAGATGCCCTCTAAGGTGACACAGGCAACTGGACTGTCTAGAGGAGCACAGACAGGTTATTATTTGCCTCATCGGCCAAGTTCATACCTGAGGCTGGTTCAGGGTGAGTGGTCCCGGTAGCCAGGTCAGGCCCCGTTAGTTCAGTATCAGGCCTGAACTGCCCCGACGGACCGACTCAGAGGCTGTGCAGCCACCAGCGGAGACCCCAGAGAATCCACGACTAGAACCGACATCTCTGGGGCGTGTGCAACCTCTGGGCAATGCTCTGAAGACGTGTCGGGACAGCACTTAGGCAGGTGAATGGGTTCAGGTGGATCGGGCCATGGCAAATCCAGATCCTCGGCAGGCTCTGGTGGATTTCTCTATTTCTACTGTGGTGGTCATGTCATTTAATCACCGTGGGAGGAAAAAGGTCCGGGCGGAACTAAAACTCGGGCGATGGTTCCCGCTGCTGTCGTTCAGCTTGAGCCACAGAGGCACGGCTTGTAACAGCTAGAAAATACAATAATCAATTATTAATCATACTTACAGTTAGAAGTTCAGAGGAGCAAGCCAGTCCATAATAAACTGGGTACTGATCCATTTTTAAGACCAAGCATTTGGTGAATATCTCGTTGTACTCCAAGATTGGAAAAGCAGTCATCAGTAAAGTGACGCAAACAACACTTGCTGTTGAAAAAAATAATGTTAATCACTCATTATTTGTAGATTCATCTTTCAGAAGGGCATATAAAACAAATTTACTCTCACAGGATACAGCGTCTTCTTGACATGATGTAATCCATGTGGAAACTGTACTGTGTGGGCGGGGCAAGTTGTTTGTGGGCGGGGCAAGTTGTTTGCAGCGTAGAACAAGGGTGGACATTATGCAAATATGTTACTTAGTGACGTGTGTCCGTAACAGAAAAAGATTCAAATTGCTGACGACTCGTTTAGGCGAATGTGAGCATGTGAGAATGTGAGTTTTGATAGACAATAACTTTATTTATCGTGCACTGTTGGCATTACAACTTTGCAGATAGTTTATGTTCATATACAGCTACATGACACACTGCATGAAAGATCATATTTGAAAAGGCATAATAGGGGCACTTTAATGGCAATTAATGAATCTTGATGGGAAAAACTTGCGGTTTTGTAGGAGCAATATTAAAAGAATATATTATCTTTCATCTGCTAAACACGAGAGATGGATGAAGGATAAGCGGATGGTAACTTCAACTGTAAACCTCAAAAAGTATCAGCTTTGCTTGCAGCCCATATGACTTATGGTCTATATGTCAAGTGTTCTTAAGCCCAAAATATCTTTGTTTACAAGCCCAGCACATTTTATTACAATAAGTGAAGGAGTTCTTCACATCATCTATAATGTAAATCTCTCCTACAACACCAAACACTCCCTGCAATTTGATAACTACTGCACTAGACTTTAATTAGAAGTTATTATATGGTGTTCCAATATTCTTATTTTTTTTTCGTATGTGTTTCTTACTTTGAATGGTTCCATTTAGGAAAGGGCTTTTAGCCTACAGTTAGTGTAGTTAGCTGTGATATTGCAGAAGCTGGTGAGACATGATATAGAGCTACAGTAGGCTTCAGCTGAAATTCAGACAAACGCACTCTCTCTTTCTCTCTTTCATAAAAGTGATGCCAATCTGTTCAACTGGGGAGAGGCAGATCGAGCTGAGCACATATGCTGGGCTACCTGTTGATTACCAGCTCAGGAAATTACAAGCAGCCCAGGACAGCTGCAAGAGAAAGTAAAGAACTCAATGATAGGTTTCATTGTGAAAGAATCCTACTTTAAGCAAAGCTAAGGAAACAGTTTCTCAAGTAGAGGCAGCCAACAAAACAAGAATGACCAGCTATAAGCAATAAAATAATATACAGTATATATAGGAATACAATATTAAAGAAGGGTTAACCCGGGAGAACTGAAGTTTAAATACGGCATCTTATTTCTACAAGTCTAAATTTACAGCAAATACTGCAAATGTCATTCTGCTACAAGTCAAACGGCCATCAATTTCAATTTGTTGAAGTGTCATTCTAGCAGCCTCGAGGGGAAATGCCCGTGAGCGATGTCTAGTGATAGACGCCTCTTCACCTTTTCATCCTGCTCCGAGTGTTATGGCTCAAAGCAGGAGGTGAAGGTGATGCACGTTTACCATCTTTGATGGAGTGTCAGATCAATAAAGCAAATACTGAGGGTTTATGCGCAAACGCCTGAAACATTCAAATGAGAGAAACAGCAGAGACGCTCCATTTATCAGCATGACTGGATGGAACTTTGACATGGTAAATTGGTAGATGCTTCACTATGTGCATCTAACAACCTCATGTAGATTTATTTGCCAATTCACGCTGTTTGCAGAAGCGATCTCTTAAAGTCGAAATGAAAACAAAACAGACCTTCATTTACTGCATTTCCTGATCTTATTGTGAACGATTCATGCTGTTCCAAAGAAAACAATGTTAATCGTCAATCAAAATGTAATTACTTTCTGTTCTTCTGAAATGACTTGCCGAGGATAATAACTCTGCTCTTAATTTCTCAACTTTGCAGTTTACTTTGTTATCTATTGTGACATTACATATATTTATGATAGAACTTTACTTTTTTAATTCATATGTCATATGTTTAATTTCGTCTCATAATTTTGACAATATTCCATAATTCCCAACCTAATTTATAACACTGTGGCTGAAAGGGATTCCATACACAATTCAGGTGTAAGCAGATTCAACCAATTATATGACCACAGATGATTGAGTCTTCTCAATGTGCTCTTCTCTGTGTTCCTGGTAATGTCTCTTCTTCCAAACATTAACTGCATTCTGAACATTCTTTGTGCCTACAAAACATGTTTAATTTTCTGAGATGTACGTAATTTTACTTTAAAACAAGTTCTAGTTAGATTACTACAAACAATCTCAAAAGGTCAAAACCCAGTTCCTGTTGGAGTTGTATTTAAGCTATTTTAACTTCACACAATTAATGCAAGAAAGCAGCATAGATGCTAATAGCTAATACACACTTGTGATTGTGGGGTGTCTAGAGTTACTGCAAATGTATTCGACTGTTCCATATCAATCACTTATGAATTTCCAAGACTGATAGGACGTAGTAGACTACTTCAATAATCCTAGTATAGCAAGTGTGAAACTCAGATAAACACACAAAAACTGCACACAAAGTGTTCAGTTTGAACTGAAAGGAGTCATACAAAGCCAATTTTCCACAAGCTAATATGATTATTTAGGGTCTTAATGGAAAGTTTGTAATATAGTTTGTTTTAAAATTTATCAAAGAACGCTAATTTTACCCTGTCAAAAACAGCTCTTTAGAAATCCCTCTGTTCTGTGTACTTTCCCTTTAAATCTTCACAAGCTCCGCTAACCCCACCCCTCTTTTCCGAGAATCTTTTTTAGCAGTATTCAAAGTGAAACTTGCTAACTAGCACGTTATTAGGAAAGGTGAATTGCAAAGATTCATTAAAAGACATTATGCTCACTGCTTCTGTAATTGAGGCTGGATCATGAATGGGTCGCACAAACATAAACGCATTTCGGTTGATCAAGGGTGCATTTCCCTTCAGAACCAAACATAATATTAATCCTCTGTGTCTTTAGTCACTCAGATGTCAAGGGTAAATGACTACTGCCCTGTTCATTAACACATTCAGCAACAAAAACCTCATTTTCCTAGGAGTCCTCTTGTCTCTGCATCTCGGTCTAATGACGGCTCCTCAGGATGGGACAATCAACTACTGTGGGAGTGGCCTCTGTCGGTGTGACGCCACACACATACATTTGAGAATGGCTTGATTTCAGAAGGGCCAACTTATTTTTATTAAATTGAAAGAAAACTACTGGGTGGATCTTTCTCATTGTAGGGTGGTTGTGTACACACACTCCCAACACACATTTCAGTCCAAACTGCTTGTAAAAGTGCATGTGGCACCGGATGACCCCTTTAACAGACTGACATTAAATTAACTATTATGTTAGCAAGCGAGCTGCAGAGAAGGATTGTGTATTGCTTTGAAGTGATAAAGAAAAAAAAATCTTAAAAACAAATAGTAGAATGTCATAGCCTGGCATGAGGACTCATTTAAGACACTAACAATAGCTGACAGCTGTTTTGTGTGCTGCGGGGGGAGTTTTGGATTTCATCATTCTCGCTGTCCAGTGCAATACCTGAGCGGAGAACATCAAAGAACACAAAAGAGTGTGTGTGAAAAAAACTTAGAGGCTTTGTGAAGTTGCTGTCTGCTTTGATCTGGACAGAGAATAGGATTGCCAAGCTGATATGCTTTGAGGCGGACCCTAAAAGGATGCTGTAATTGGACAGACGACTGGCAGCAGCGCAACAAGAGCTGCAAGGTCACAGCAAACATCAGCCCCGTCAAAGAGAGGGCATGGAGAGAACCCAACGACTGAGATTTCAGAAAAAGAGCATGATGAGACATTGAGCCAAAATAAATAAATAAAAACTGCGAGAATAAGATAAGAAGTGGAAAGAAATCTATATTGACTGTATTAAATGTAGTTAACTGTAGGGTCTGTTTTTACACTTGAATAAAAATGGATGGTTTCTTTTAAAAATTGTTTTGAGAACCTGTGGGATTGAATTTTGTGCGAAAACGACAGACAGTTCATGCAAATAAGCTTAAACTCATTCCCTGAAGTGATTTATCAGTGACATAAAGCTTGTGCAAGGTCATAAGGTCACAATTTAGATATCACAAGAAAATTCTATTAATCAATAATGTGCATTTAACTGTAGCAGGTGGATCTGTGTCTTTTTGATGTTGTGTGAACGACTATGGAGTTTGAAGTCAAACTCAAATCTGTAAACACTATTGTTTCTTCTAAAAGACATTTACTTTGATTTGCCTACATGCTTTGATAAACAACAGATAAACTATAATAAAGTATGCCACAATTTGATTAAACACAGTGAAATGTATCATATTCAATCTAAAAAGTGTAATCATGTCAGAGACCATAAAATAATTTGCTGTCTCTCACTGAGAACAAAGCGGCAAATGTATTGAATAATGATTGCTGGTGCTTTCCTGATGTTGCAGCAGAGACTTGACATGCTGGGTGTTTTTTTACTTTTTTAGTCTAGGAAAGTGTAAAAGCGATTTGAACTTGGGACACTCGGAACACACTTTTGCTGATATAATTTTTGTCTGTTTCACACACAAGCAAGGCATATTTGAAGCATAACTTCAGCAGCAGACTTGTGTGAGCAAGTGATCAACATTTCTGCTGCGTAAGAACTGAAGGACTTTTTTTAAAATAACTAAGAATGTAGCAAAATGGTTTTCATGAATTGTACATTAATAACTGTAATGGACACACAATCATGTAGTTTGCATGAAGAGAGCTAAGGCTTATATTTCAATACAAATGCAAATTAATCTACATAGATCTAAACTTAAATGCTAAACTGTGGCTATAAATCATTAAAATAATTTGGTTTCAGGCAGATTTACTGAACAGAAACAGTCTGAGACTGTGAATGTAGCTTGCATCAAGCCCAACATACCTTTTTTCCCCCTCTAAATAATATCAAGATGTTTTGTGTATTGTGGTGTAAAACAGAACATACCTTGTTGAAACAGCCTATATGCACAAAATTTTATTTTATTTTATTTTATTTAAACAAAAACAAAAGGTTGCCCACTGCTCAAAGGCTTTCCTTGAGTCATTAGTTCATACTGTATTTGCATAAAACTGAATGGTGAATGAGCTTATACAGAATTCACTTCCCTCTCTCTTTCACTACCTAGCCAAAATCTTTTCTGCTTTGATTTATCTAATGCATGTGCCTCGCTAAGTACTTCAGCTACGTCTCATTCTAAAAAGTGCAGGGTTCACACAAGCCCCTTATCAACTGGATGTGATAGAAAACACTTTTTCGCAGGCTGGCACTGCATGTGGAACTGTGGAAAAGACAAATGCAGCCTGTTCTGAACGGGTTTAAGACAGGCGAAGCGGGACTGCTGCTGGCCCCTCCTGGTGTATTACAATCCTGTTTCACTACCAGCATGCTTTGTGGTCAGTGGCAATGTTTTGTGTGTGGTAAAGGCCTCATCAAATTCATTGTGTCTGCAGAAGTGGACAGTTTTAGCATGATGGCAGAACAGCAAAGTCAACTACAGCCCTATTCATTGTCCCACTTAAATCAAGATCAATTTCTGGCATAATGACTGGCCATTAAACATTCATAGGCTTGTTTCAAGATATCCCGAAAGGACCAAAAATACAACAAGGTCCAAAATTCTGAAGCATTTATGAAAAATGCTTTTATTTTTAGCATTTGTCTAGCTGCATAAATGTTTGAATGCGTGAAAGTGAATTTAGAAATTAACTGCAAGCAACTGCTAGCTGTCACTGAACCAAAATCAAAATGTATGCCAAATTAAACACATTCCTTAAAAATATTACCCAGACATGTTACTGATATGATATCGCATGCTCAATAAGATTCTGCTTGGGAAGAGCCTGATGAACTGATCAATAGCTCTGCTAGAATCAATAACTCTGATCAATACCATCATGTGTTGACTGAGGGCATAGAGCACCACTCTGCACAAGAGAGCAGTATCTATAAAAGAACACTTAGCAACACTCAGAGATAATCAAGACATATCACCAAACAACTCTGTACTTGACAGTGGTTTCCAGTATAGATTTAAGCTAATCTTTCTATTATCTGTTTTAATCAAATGATGCAATTGTTAAGCTGCCCTAAAAGAATAAAAAAAATGTGAAACTAAAAATGTCCCACTGCTCATACATACAGTAATAAAAACAGCTTAAATTTATACTAATTTAATCTGTAATCAAAAAACATTATTTCAACATTTATCAGAAACGCATAAAAAATAATTACTTTACAGTTAAGCTTTAAATCAACTGAAACTTTACTACCTCAACTAGTACATTTAATATTTCTAGCCTACTTCTGCTGTTGGGTTTTTGTACCAGGTGTTCGCGGACTAACGGCATGACCCTCTTAATCCACTCTTGCATCTCCTTCACATGTTCCAATACGGAGCGGAGAGGGGCTGGCTGCGCTGCTCCAATGCCTCTCATGCAACGTCCAGCAGTTCCCTGGGTTGGCGGCCGAAGAGCAGTTCGAAGGGCATGAATCCCATAGACGCCAGGGGAACGTCTCGTATCCCGAACAGAACATAGAAAATCATCATGTCCCAAATGTATCATAGTTAAATAGTTTTTTAAATAGTTTAAGCAATAGTTTTCTCACCTTTATGTTGTTTCAAACTGGCAATGACTTAGAAATGGGACTTTGGAACGGCACTCCTGGCCGTGGTGGTGGAACGGAATTCGAGGGGATCAGGGATGACACTCCTCTAGCAGGTCTGTCGGTGGTTAGGTCGGTCCTTCTGTCACACTCCGTAAGGAGAACACAGGAGTCGCGGAGTGTGTCCTTTAATCATTCAACTTAGTAACACAGGATACAATGCAGACATGTACACATACAAGGACCGACCAGGGAGACAGGGTAATTATACACTAGGACATAATGGGAGAACTGAAAACACATGGAAAACATGGCTGGGAACAAACAAATAAGGCAGACACGTAGAGAGAAACCAAGACACAACAAACAGAGATAGTGACATTGGGTCTAAAATAACACTGGACTCTTCTGACCTTCACTGCAACAAATAATTATAAATGCCATTGGTGGAATTCAGAAGAAATAAACTGATACATACATAACTACTTGAGTCTACTTAAAGTATCTCTTAAAGTGCTTACACAACATTTTCTTAACATTTATTGCTCATTATAAGGTTTAACTTAATCTCAAAGTGAATAACATATATATATTTTTTCCCTCAATGTAATGAGTGCATCATTAAACATCAAATACCGTAACACAACATGACACTTTCCTGGTAAATTCACAAACTCCATGTGGTTTACAATAATGCAACACACTTTTCACCACAACACACCTTTAATGAGACACCCAAGACACATTATAGCATCTCAAAACCTCTAATCAAGTTACATCACTAAAAAAGGTCTAATAACCAAACACAAGCTTGCAAGATGTGTGCTCATTCCATTATTTAAGTCAGACCTGGATATTCAAGTACTGTGTCAAATTAATGTAGAATCCATTATTTTAAATGATGGATGGAGAGATAGATATATAGCATAAGAAGAAGTGGAACACAGCATGCAAGTTGCATTACAAGTTACCCCATACAGTTTTTTACTTCACAGGTTTGTAACACCACACGGGAGACTAATAAACATGGGTTTATTAATGTGGGCCAGTAATTCAGTAATTCGGTTCATGCACAACACTGTGGTTACACATAAGTTACGATAACAGTAAATTATATTAAAAAAAAAATGAATAACCCAACATAGGAGGTAACTGAAATTAAAGCTGGTTTAATTTAAGGATTTTGACAAAGCCCCCCACAGCTGCCATTCAACCCCCACTCAGTGTGTATTTAAATAGTCAGTGTGCCAGGTTAGTTCTCTGCACATAAATCAATACTTTAGCTATCATGTGACAGCGTGCCTACATATTTGGACTGTATAATCTTGAGATGACTGCTTGTATATGACTTCCACGATGACTATAAATGCGAGTGCTCTCCTGTACTCTAAATTCAAAGCGAGGTATCAGCTGGGATGGGCTGCTGTGTTTATTATGATTACATGGTGACAGTGATGTATCCACTATTGGGCATAAATCTTCTCTGTCACCGCCACGAAGAGCTCGAGGGATCGAATGCAAATCGCTCCCGGCGCAAGTGCTGACATCATCAGTGAGGGTGCTCTCATTACAGAGACACTGTTGGAGATGACAACAAGAACATCACTGTTCTGTATCAAACTCTGACCTCAATCTTAAAGTCATCACAAATAGAAATATATAAGGGTAGTTTATGATGCAGCAGGCTGACCTTTGGTCTAATTTATAATCATAGTAGTGGTTTAGATGCAGTACTGCCTCTTACATCCAGGGAATGTTTCTCAGCACATTTACTGGAGGGCAAAACCTCACTGCACATGTGCAAAACTGTCCTCCTCACACATGAAGATCCTGTCAAGAGTAAAACATTCTCACTGTTTGTCCCAGAAAAAAAAAAAAAAAAAACACTACACCTTACCTAAGTAGGCCATGTCCTAGTTTAAGTGCAATGCTAGTATTCATTCAGTTGTTTTAGTTTTACGTGTAATACAAAGTGACTAAAAGCGTGGCTAAAAGGGACTTTTTAGTATTAGTAACTATTTTAACTTTTATATTTTGTGCTTTTGTAATTGTTAATTATATATATGAAAAGTTCTTTTCTAAAAACACAAAATATATATATATTTTTTTATTGTGCATTCCAAGTAAAATCAATGAAACTGACTCAGACAACTTACGTAAATATTAAAATTTGTCTTTTACCAAAAAGACAAAGATCCAACAGTCATTTTTGACAAAACATGTTTACAGATTTTTTTTTTTGTTCTTTTTTTTTATGTGCACTCTACTGCCTATGAAGAGAAGAAGTGCAATGCACAATATGACAGAATTAGTCCCACTTTCTAAATCAAACAGCCAATCACCAGTTGGTAAAGTCTTTGCATCATTGTAGCTGCAATTAGGAGCTCCAGTTGTTGGAGAAATTTTGGCACTTCTAGCCTAAATATCTGCCCGGACGCTTTGGCATTGAGTACAGACACTGAGTGACTTTCCTAGAAAGTGAGTATGGTTTATTTTGAGCTTTTAATCTAATATTATATTTCCATTAACAATTTTCTACGGATAGTTTTAGTTAATGATTACAACGTCATTCTATTTACATGCATTAATATTTTGTTTAAGGATATTGTGAAACCCAACATGGTGCAAAGTAACACTTCTATAACTTTGAAAAGCACATGCTGTTGACACAGATTGGAAAACAAAATTAAGCATCTAACCAATTAATTAATGTGGGCCACACTGTGTTGGATCACATTGGAAAAATTGCCGAGATGATTCTGTTGAAAAGCGGATGCTTTTACTTCAAGTCATTTTGTGATTTATTTTCAGTAGAGCAGATGTTCTCCTGCATTCTCGTGACTGGAGCTGTTAGAGTGTCACTTATGGCGACCCAGTGTGAAACAGCTGTAGAAGACCCCCCTACACACCCACAATTTTTTTTTTTAATTGTTTATTTTCCCTGATTTGCATTGTTTATGGTGGCATCTTACTACTTCTTCTATTCTATACTATGGAAACTAATTAGCTGATTCAAACCACTCTGAGAATGTTTCATGTGAGGTTCTGGCCCTGTATATGTCCATTTTTAGCACAGTGATTACAAAATACTGCTGGAGGATTTATACTACAGTCAATCTGTATTTTGTTTTTGTGACCAATAGTATCTTAGAGAGGATACAGGATACATGTTATTAATGACATATGCTGGACACCTCGAAACATTTAGTCCATTTAAACTCAGTCCCTTGACCTTAGGATTGCCTTCAGATCTGCCTCTGTACATCACAAAATAAAAGACCTGTTGCTTTATTCATTTAATCATCACAACTTTAATAATAAAGGGAAGTGCAGACAGTAAATTATGTATAATTTATAGAATTTGGTAAATTCATTAAGAAAATGTATTCAATTAAATTTAACAATGCAGTCAAATGTCCCATGCTAGATTTTTTTGTTGTTGTTGATTATTAGTGCTTTTAATATGTTAGTTATGTAATATGTTATGCAAGTTATTACATTAGTATTCCATTTTTATTCACACCCCAATGTATAGAGAAAACTAAAAAGGCATGTAGTTCAGCTCTGTTAGATGCAGAATACTGGAAACAAAATGATAGGCAGGTTTTCACTTTGAGAAGGGCATAACTATGGCACAAATACAAGTATCAGGTTTAAGAAACAGACAGCCAGAGAATAGCCTGTCAGATACAGCAGCTGTCAGATCCCAGATCAGCTAATTCAAGCGCAGGTCACATAGCAGTATTAGGTGCTAACACACTGCACTGCATAAGCCAGCCTGCCGCTGGAGGAAGAGCAAAGCTTCATTCTGTTCATGAAGTCTTATTAGCATAATCAGCTCAGTTCATTGTTGAGTGAACCTGAAGTTCTGTGAGGAACACGTCAATCATGTTTCAGGAGCACAGCCAACACCTTGAACAATTTCACTCATTGCTGTTGGAATATTCAAAAGCATTTTTTAACTACTCTCATATGTTTCCGGTCTTCTGCAGCCAGCAGCTTCAAAGAATAGTTGACTCAAAACTGAAAACTGCATCAATTACTCACCCTCTTGCTATTTCAATCTTTTTTCCCCCCTTTATTTATTTATTTATTGAGAGAGGGAGAGAAAGCCAAAATGAGATGTTTTGAAAGACCACATTTGGTTTGAAGTCATATTGCTTCTGAGTGATGTGATTTAAGTTTTTGGGTGGACCTTTCCTTTAACTACTCACCCAACAGCTTCAGGGTTATGACAAGCACATGCAGTGTGTCGGGGACCTCCTGGCCTGTTAAAAACACATGCAGGCCACTTCCTCATTCCATCTGTATGTTGCCACCTCAGGGCAGCAGCAGTGTGCCGACAGGCTAAGGTAAGCGGAAAAGTGGGACATGATTGGCGACTGACTATTTGCAGTTCATCATCAGGATGACGTGAAAATCCATAGGGAATAAGAGATGCTTCTCACGCCGCCTGGAATTGACCATCGATCGATGCAGAGGGAAATTGGTACGGAGAGTTAGACGAGGTTGAGAGAAGCTGTTTGGTGAAGCATTAGCCAAAGATTATTTATGGGTAAACATATATCCTGTTTGGAGCCTCCTCATTCAAACTCACAAAGCTAAAGTAATGTGAATCACAGGCTGGAGATGATATGGTTTTATCATTGAATAAGCATGCAATTAAGACAGATAAAATATATTTATATTTTATTTAATTATTCATATTATTTTAGTATAAATGATGAATAGTATTCCAGTCTGTCTGTGAGCCCACTCAGCATCATGATTGAAGATAAAGCATTTGTGCAAAATCACCTTTTAGGATTTAGAATAGCAATAGCTCCAAATAGCAATTATTATGCCACAAATGAAAATGAAATATGGCTTTTTAAACTGCAAGACAGACATCTGAACCCTTAACTGACATATATCTGACAAGTGATGCGTGCAAACCAAAATCAAAGACATGCTAGACTAAAGTGACTATATAAGCTGATGGAAGTGTTCATGTTTACACACACATACAGTTCCTCTATGATCTTTCCTGATGTGGAAATTCTGTTTGTGCGGATGCATAAGATTTCAAGCACTCTCGCATCTAACATATTTTACCTTAAAAAGATATACCCAAAATATTAAAGGAATGGTATTCCATAATGACCTTAAATTCACCTTATTCCACCTTTACCGGTAACAAATGTAGGTTATAAAAATTGCTTATCACAGAATTTTTACTCTCAATGTTGAGAACATAGATGAAATACATTTTAAAGGGGTCATAAAAAGGCAATTTTCCAGAAGCTAATTTGATTCTTTAGGGTCTTAATGGAAAGTTCGTAATATAGATTGCTTTAAAATTTCTCAAAGATAGTTTAAAAAACGCAAATTTTACCCTGTCAAAAACAGCTCTTTAGAAATCGCTCTGTTCTGTGTACTTCCCCTTTAAATCTTCACAAGCCCCGCTGACCCCGCCCCTCTTTTCCGAGGATCTTTTTTAGCCGTATTCATAGTAAAACTTGCTAATTAGCACATTATTAGGAAAGGCGATTTGCAAAGATTCATTAAAATACATTATACCCACTGCTTCTGTAGGTGAGGCTGGATCATGAATGAGTCGCACGAACAAACGCATTTCGGTTGATCAAGCATTTTCCTTCAGAACCAAAACGGAACAATAATCTTCCACGTCTTCAGTCACTCAGATGTCGGGGGTTAATGACTACTGCTATGTTCATTAATACATTCAACAAAAAAACATCATGCTTTTCTCTGCAACGTCATGCTTGTCTCTGCGTCTCGGTCTGATGATGGCTCACTGTGATGGGCGGTGTGATGTTAAATGAATATGCTGACTCCTGAGATTTTTGCGAACATTCACCGTTTACTATTCAACCCGTACTTCCTGAAAACCCCTCCCTAGGCAGCACTACACGATCACCCCAATAAGATATGCATGAGGATTAACAAACAGTCTCTGAGAATATAACAATGCTTCTTTTTTTCTTTTAGTCAGGGAATACAACAGGTGGGTCTGAGGAAAGACACCAGTTCAGTCTGTGTGACACGCTGCTGTCAATCAACTATTGTGGGAGTGGCCACTGTCGGTGGCCACACCATCATGCATTTGAGAATGGCTTGATTTCAGAAGGGGCACTTATTTTTCTTTTAATTTAATAAAAATACTTGTGGATCTTTATCGTTGTAGGGTGGTTGTGTACACACTCCCAAAACACATTTCAGTCCAAACAGCTTAAAAAGGTGCATGTACCACCATATGACCCCTTTAAGAACTTTTTTTTCATTAAAAATATTTTGTTACATTATATGACTATAAATAAACATTACTAAAAATCTATGTGAAAACTTAACTGAGTTCACATTAAGAAGAAATCATGAATAATATGTGAATGAGGAGAACCAATGTCCGTAAAAAAAGATTAAGTCTTCTGAAGCCATTTTAAACAATTGCTTTGTTTGAGGAAGACATTTAAATAATGACATTTTCTCCATCTCGCTTAGTGTTAAGCATTTGTGTAAACAAATGCTTAATTGGGACATGGTCATTTTAAATGTATCATTTGATGAATCACAAATTACACTGATTCAATATTTCTGGCACAACTATTGACGATTACAAGACAGCATTACACAGTATACACTTCTTTGTGGCTTTTTCTTATATATTTGAAGTGTGTCCTAGATATTTTTCAATAATCCACATGCTCTTTTTGTTCTCTATTCAGGCCTACAATATGGCACTTAATTTTTTGCCCCACACCCCAATTTGAATCCCTGCATATGGTAGGAATTATACATTGTTCCAAGAGGAGTAAAAGACGTTTTTTGCAGTTTGGGGATCACAGCGCTTCAAATTCACAAAATGACCGATTGACACTTTCACGCTACACACCAAATACCCATCATCTCTGTCCTCAAAGCTGCCCTTCAGCTGGTGTGAAAACGATTAAGTTTGGATGTCCAAAAGCATTCTTTTTTCCCCCCTTTTGGCAGCAGAGTGCAATATTACCTTAGAGATACACTCATCTCTTTCTGCATCAAAGAGCTCAGCTGTCAGGCTGGCCAGTGAATACAGCCTAATGTGTGACTCTGTCTGTGAAAGTGAGAGAGAGCGAATCAGTGTGTGAGGTAGAGAGAGATAGTGAGGGGAGATGGGCTGAAAACAGGTGCATAATAGATCCTGTGTGTATCCAAGAATGCATTTGCTGTGTATGCAGTGTGTGTGTGGATAAAGAGAGATAAATGATGAGCACAAGAATGTGTCTGATGTCTGATGTATAACAAACCAATGTACATAATACAGGATCTTTTCTCCTGCCAAACTGTGTTTGTGTGTGCGGTGAGACAGAAAGGAGAGCTTTGCCACAAATGCATCTGTAAATCTCAAGACAAGCCAGAGAGCAGGCAACGGAGCAATGGGTCACTTTAGCAACCAATCAGGCTTTAAATAACCACACGGAGTAGAACTAGCCAGAGGAGACAGGGTGGTCATAAAACAATGGGTAAGTACAAAAATAGGGATATCAATAACCCTATTTTACATTTCCAAAATATCTTTTCAGATATACGTTGAAAGGTTCACAGAAATATTACCTGTAAAATGCGGCTGATAGGGTTTGCCAGCCAACTTAATTATTCTCCCTCTAAGTTAGAATATCTAAAATGTATAAATATACCTTAAAGTTTAAATGCATTAAATTCATGTGTAACCCCCAAATGACCCCAAAGTTCTTTGGGACACAAGGTGAAATTTTGAAGAATATGTAAATAAGAATATTCAAAATAGTCACAAAAGTATAATCTATAAGACTTATAAAAGTGCTTTATACTGTTCATATTCATCTTTTTTATTTAAAAATTAAATATGAATAGTATTATATATACTATTATA
>JAUYWG010000432.1:0-15399 GCA_034779775.1 Enteromius afrohamiltoni | reverse complement strand
CATTTGCATGCTCTGTTCCTTTTGTCTTCACATCTGTACTCCTCCTCCTTTGAAATGTATATAAAATGACAAGGCATACAGGCCTTATTCAGACTACTTCGACGACGACTTTGTTGACTGCAGCAACCGAAAAGAGTCTTTCAGAATAAAGAAAATACTGCTTTAAGATATCCAAAGTGTCTCCTGGTCTCTCTGAAACAAGTTTCATGATTGAGAGACCGTATCGCCTGCAGGAAGAAGCCCTTCGTCATTCTCTCTGTGTTGGCCTTCAGGGAGGTGAATCGCTTTTCTGACCTCAACAGAGAGAACAGTGCATTGTTGGGATAGCTGAGGTCCTTCACAATCTTCATGGCCTTGGCCTAGCACCGCCTGCTGGAGATCGAGTGCAGGTCAGGGAGCTCGGTGCGGATGGTGCGCTCAGCTGATCACACCACCCTCTGTAGGGCTCGACTGTCCTGCATGGTGCTGTTCCAGAACCAGGTTAAGAAATTTCCCGTCAGGATGCTCTCAATGGTGCAAGAGTAAAAGCTGAAAATTAATGATGGTTGTGGAGCTGATAGTGGCCGCACAGTCATAAGTGTGCAAAGAGTACAGCAGGGGGCTCAGAGCACAGCCCTGGGGGGCTCCAGTGCTGAGAGTGAGTGAGGCTGAGATGTGTCCGCCCATCTTTACTGACTGTGGTCTGCCAGTTAGGAAATTACAGATCCACTGACACAGAGATGAGCTGAGTCCCAGGTGCTCCAGCTTAGTAGTGAGTGTGGAGGGAATTATTGTGTTAAATGCTGAGCTGTAGTCGATGAAGAGCATTTTAACATAATTCCCTTCTCTAGTTTCCAGGTGAGTGAGTGATGGGTGGAGGAGATGAGAGATGGCGTCATCTGTAGACCGGTTTGGACAGTATCCAAACTGTAGTGGATTGATTGTGTCTGGTAGAGAAGAAATTATGAAGTCTTTGACCAGCCGCTCAAAGCACTTCATCACTACTGAGGTGAGGGCTACAGGGCGATAGTCATTAAGGGAAGCAGGATGAGGTTTCTTTGGGACAGGAACAATGATGGACTCTTTGAAGCATGTGGGGATCACCGACTGAGATAAAGAGAGGTTGAATATCTCTGTAAACACAGGTGCTAGCTGGTCTGCACAGGCTCTAATAATACGACCTGAGATGCCGTCTGGTCCTGCTGCTTTCCTGGTGTTCACTCTCTTGAAGGATCTCCTCACTTCATGCTCGGAGATGATGAACGTGTTTCCAGTGCTGGCAGTGTCTTCCTGTCTGCAGCCTCCTGGTGATGGGTTTGGTGCTGTGTCGCATAAGGCAGTGTCCGTGTCCATTTGTGGTGGATTATAAACGGAGCTGACTATAACCGTTGTAAACCTCCGAGGTAGATAAAAAGGATGACACATGATGGACAATAGTTTCAGGTTGGGTGTGCTGGAGCGAGTAAGAGGAACAACACTCACGCTGTTGCACCAGCTGCTGTTCACCATTAAACAGAGGTGGTCGAAGTACACAAATCAAGTACTTGAGTACAGATCCACACTATATAACATTACTCCAGTAAAATTAAAAGTACTCCTTTTTCAATTTTACTTGAGTAAAAGTGGGATTTTTGAAGAGCATGATGCAGTAATGTTTAATGTAAAGCTTACGCTGCAATGTACCCGATAAAACAGCTTTGAGTGTCTAATTTTCATCAGTAAGAATAAGGTGTTTTGAAGCGTAGGCTGTTGTTTTGCAGAATGTCACAGAACGTTATATATGACATGAGAATAAGCATAATAAACAAATAAAGATTTGAAGGAAAATATTTTCTTTTCTTTTTTTTTCTCAAACCTTGTCTTTGTTGTAAACACTCATGGACAAATGCCAAAGGGCATTACTTCACACATGTACACATAACTGTTAATTACTGTAGTTACCTGAATATCAAATCCTTTCTTTGACGCAGAGTTCCCATTTAAATTAGTGATGTCCCGATCAGGTTTGATTTATTTGATTTTGAGTATCTTCCGATACAGAGTCCCGATCAGATACTTCTATAATACATAAAGAAAGCATAAATAAGAGACAGATCATAAAGAAACAGATACAGGATGTTCATTATTTTTTTTTATTTAATTCAACTTATTTTAACATACAACTCTGTTAACAAAAAGGTTAACAGACGTCCGATTCCAATCGAGTCTGAAATCACGTGATCGGTGTGATCGGATCGGGACATCCCTAGTTTAAATAGTCTGTGAAATGTGCCGCACCTGGCGAGCGAATCAAGGAAGGTGCATGGGTGAAAAGAGTCTGGGTAGGAATGTTAGTGTTCGGGCAATGGTTCCCGCTGCTGAGTTCTGGGGAGTTCTAAATAATCAGCATTAACGTTAGATAACAATATTTAGACCTACTTATTTTAAGTATATGGTTATGAATAAACATTCATATCTATCTACTCGGCTAGTTGATAAACACACACAAGGAGCTAAATGCGTAGCATTTTAATAAAACTGCTTACGTTACAGCAGCAGGGAATATGAAATGGACAACAAACGGACAACTTTTACCTAAATATGATTTTCAGTTAATGTTAGTAACTTACTTCACGCATCATCAGTCGCGTGTGCCAGTTTGATCGGTTCACTGGAGACTCACTCTGAACGGATAGTTTGAATGAGTGAGCTGTCGAATCACGAACAGTAGCAATTGGATCGTTCAAATTCGAGAATGAATTGTTTGGTGAGATTTGCGAACCGATTGAACAAGTTCATTAAAAATAATCAGTTTGTTAATGAATCGCTCATCTGCGTCTCACTCGGAGCAAGCGACATATGAGTAACAATATGTTTTATGAAATGTATTGAGGTAAGAAGTACGATCCTTTGCTTAGGAATGTAGGGAAGTAAAAGTAAAAGTTGCTAAAAATAAAACTACTCCGGTAAAGTACAGATCTGAAAAATGTACTTAAGTACAGTAACAAAGTACAAATACTTTGTTACTGCCCACCACTGCCATTAAACACACACCGCCTCCCCTTGACACGGGACTCCCCAGAGTCCCGTGTCCTCTCCATGCGGTGACCCGAGAAGAACTCGTCCGGCTGGATTGCGTGGTTCGGCACTGCTGGATTCAGCCATGTCTCGGTGAAGCAAAGGAGATTGCCGTCCCGAAAGTCTCTCTGGAACTTTGCCCTGGCCCTGAGGTCATTGAGTTTTCTCCAGTGACTGGACATTGGCGAGCAGGAAGCTAGGCAGAGGTGTGCAGTGTACACGGGCTCTCAGCCTGTTCCTGATGCCGTCTCGTTTCCCACGGGGCCGCCGCTTCATGTTGCGTCCATTGTTCTCCCTCAATATCTAACTCGGCCAGCTCGGATCCGGAGTTAAAAGCATCAAATTGTGAGTACATTGTATACCAATAGAAACAAGAATGTCTCTATCATATTCAATGTACTCAATGGTGGTGATTTTGCTGTTTTTTTGCTGGTTGTCTGGTCCATCTTGATTTGAGGAAGCGCAAACTCGTAAAGTGACGTTTTGCAAAAAACAAATTTCGAGAGGAGCGTTAACGATAATCAAACACGGCTAGCTTCGCATTAGCTAATTAACCATCCATCCAAAAACCAGTCCTTCCCACTATAAATAAACCTTCCCATCCATATCTTGTCTTTTGTGCATCCCACCTCTTCCCCATCTCCTCCTCTCTCACGCCTTCCTTCACGGGGGCACGCAGGGCATGAGTCGGTCGCTGAGCCCTGCCCTTGCTAGGGTTCAAATCACTAGGGCTCAGAATCCGCTGTACTCCCGCTCGCCACCAGACAGCACGCCAAATTTGCTTACATTTTATATTTGATTTGAGGAAGTGCAAACTCATGAATCAAAATTCTTCAGATGACACATAGCTCATAGTCCCTGTAGGTTTTATGTGTGGTTTACACATGAAAATCTGCAAAACATGACATGCATATATTTTTGAAGCACAGAGCATCTCTCTTTCACTATATGATGAGACAGTTTCCATTCACACAGCACAGATTTTCGTGCAATGTGATTGTGTGTCCTTAAAATTCATAGGCGTGCATTGGAATGCAGTTGTTAATCCTATAAATAACCGTACTGTATGTGAATGTAACCATATTAAAGACTCAAATACAGGATTCATACATCTGCTGATGTATGAATGTTCCCATTATATCAAGCTGTAAATGCCCCTTTTTGGGTGGAAGCAAAAACACACTGCAGAAACATGTGTGCTGTTTTCTGTGTGCACATGCACAAGGAGCATTGCCAAAGTTGTTAGTAGCACAATCTTGCTCTCCACCTTTTATTAGCATCTACATCTCTGTCAAGATGAACAGGTGAAGTGGCCACTTTCCCTTTTGATTCTTATACACACTTTTCCAGCTCATTTTCAAATGTTGAATCTGCATCATCTGCAACTTTATGCCCAGGTTCTTAATCATTTGGCCTATCTATAGATAACCAGATCGTGCCTATTTAAAGCATGTGCACATATTTCCTTACGGAAAAATTCTGTGCTGACATGTGACCAGTTTTTCATGGTGACTCTTCTTCCTCTCATATTTCTTGCAGTAGTTCCAATAAGGTGGGAGGATGATCTCTTTGTTCTCTACAACGCAGATGAACAGTTTATATGTCAGTCGCAAAAGACCCCCGCAACAACTGCTCTAGCTTGGTTAGCTATTTATGGATTGACCCTTCTTTGCCATAGTTTTTTTAGTCTAAATAATTTGTATGGATCATAGAAAGGATCCTTATCACTCTAGCGTTTAGCTTAGCTCCATTTATTCCTTAGGATCCAAACAGGGATGAATTTAGAAACCACCAAACATTTCCATGTTTTGCCTATTTAAAGAGGGTTACATGACTAGTTACATAAGTAAGTATGGTGACACAAAATAAAATGTGTTATTACTGGGCCATGGTCGAAGAGCTGAGAAGTGTGAAATATAAATATATAAAAATTGTGGCGGAAATCCCGAGTCACAATCAGCGTCGCCCTGGCAACACATCAGATCCACCTGGAAGCACTCACCACGGACCAATTTCTCACGGCCGCACTGCCCATATAGTATGGAATACAGACCTGACAGAGGAGAACTATCTCCGATTATGTGTGAACTTACCTTGCTCTCTCTATCATTCCTTTGCAGACTTGCCGTGACCGATTGGCTCCTCACCTGGATGGATCCTTTCACAGGGGTGATCGCACTTCCTTGCACCGAGCACAGAGAAGAAGGAAGCACTGAGCACTATCCACCCGAGGTCGATGACAGCACCAGCGCCATTCATTGTTTACTCACTGTTTCCTTCAATAAAAATCCACCCTCACTAAAGTCTCACAACATATATAATAAAATAAACATTACCTTGTCATAAAAGCATTTTCTAATTTATACAGAACACTTCTATATATGCCAATAAATATATTTATATTTATTATAATAAATATAATAACCATATTAAAATAATATATTACATATCATGTAACTATACATTTATATGTCATGATCAACTGGATGTGCCAGCCTGCTGATGGCAATCCAGCTCCCTGCAAACTGTGTGTGTGTATGTTTTGTGTCTGTTTGTTCATTCATGGAATCCTTCCAATGTACTCTTGTCACCGCCCATCTCATATTACGTCATGGTTCCCACTCATATCTCCACCCCCTTGTTTGTTGTCTTGGTGTTTGATTGTTGGCTCCACTCACTGACCTAGTTTCATGTGTATAAATCCCGGAAGTGTTTGTATGTTGTCGCAGTCCATTTGCACTGTTGATCTGTCTTGTGTTTTCACCCATGTTCCTGGTTCTTGTTGCTCTGTTTGGATTTATCGTTGCCGACCTCTGCTCTCGTTTGGATTATCGCCTTTTGCTTCTCCCCTTGGACTCTGTTTGCTGTTTGTTTCGACCCACGCACAGACTCTGATTATTCTCTTCTGCCTATGCTTCCGATTACCCTGTTATGCTGATGATTGACCAGGCCTGTATCACTCTGTCTTGTAAATAAACAATCTGCTCATGATTCCGAACGACTCCTCGTCTCCTGATCATTACAGAATGGACCATCGCCGAGGATTCAGCAATTGTTTAGATCAACGCAACACCAAAGACCTTTGTTTGCCTCGCAGGCAGGATTATACTCAGGCTTCAGTTTCTACGCTGCACTCGCTGAATCAGTGCGGAGAGCCCATTGAAAAACCCATTTTTAGCTGGGTTGGACCAGGATCTATTGTTTGCTTTGCCTGAAGAAGATCCCGGTTGAACTCATAGACTGTGTATTATTGTACTGTGGTTCCCGTTTCACCGTTGGTGAAGCGGAGAGGGAAATTCATGCTTACAGTTGCGAACAACGTAATTGCCGCACTGTAAATATTAACGCAAACCCGTGGATCGGCACTCGCTGCACCATTCGGCTGCAAAAGGCCCTCATTGTTCACAGCCAAGTTTTAGCGGGTCCTAGCCCCGTAGCATGATACGAGGGGTTGCGTCATTTCTCGTCTGTCCCGGTTACGCAGCCTGGAAAGCTGCAGGAGGTCCTCATGGTGTCAGGCCAGTCAGTAACAGGTGCCACTCTCGATTTCCAGTACGAGGAGCCGGAGTTTTGTGTGGCCGGATCCACCAGACTCACTCTGTGATCCAGATCCTTTGTGGCTGGATCCGCCAGACGCTGTCTCTGATCCAGAACCAGTAGTGGCCGGATCCGCAAGACGCTGTCTGTGATCCAGATTCTCAGCTACTGAACTCACCCGAGTTCCATGAAGACTGTGAGGCCCCATGGCCTGAGCCGCCAGAATCCATGTGTGACTCAGAGACTCCATCGGGTCTGCCAGTGGCTGCACGACTACTGGAGAAGTCGGCTTTTGGCGTAGAATCTGGGCCTCTCCGCTGCCCCGGTGGGCCTCTCCACCACCCCGGTGGGCCTATCCGCTGCCTGCTTCTCCCAGGAGGATGTTTCCGCCACCTGCTCCACCCAGGACGACGTTTCTGCCGACTGGGCCGCTCCCGCCCCTTAGAGGGGGGGGCTGTGTCATGATCAGCTGGATGTGCCAGCTGGCGATGGCAATCAAGCTCCCTGCAAACTGTGTGTGTCTGTTTTCATTCATGGAATCCTTCCAATGTACTCTTGTCACCGCCCATCTTATATGATGTCACGGTTCCCATTCATGTCTCCGCCCCCCTTGTTTGTTGTCTTGGTGATTGATTGTTGGCTCCACCCACTGACCTAGTTTCATGTGTACACTTCCCGGAAGTGTTTGTATGTTGTCGCGGTCCATTTGCACTGTCGATCTGTCTCGTGTTTTCACCCGTGTTCCTGGATCTTGTTGCTCTGTTTGGATTTATCGTTGCCGACCTCTGCTCTCGTTTATTATTATATATATTTATTATCGCCTTTTGCTTCTCCCCTTGGACTCTGCTCATGAATCCGAACGACTCCTTGTATCCCGATCGTTAAAATAAATAAATAAATATATATATATATATATATATATATTGTGAACCGTGGCGCTAGAGAACACAACAAAACATAAGGTTGCAGTGAACACAAACCCCCGGAGGGTGGATTTATTGAGAGTGGCAGGTGAGTAAACACAGTGGTGATGGTGAAAGTGCTCGGTGTGCTTGTGAATCCTTTCTTTCTTCCCCAGGTCGCGGTGATGAGTGCTCCAATGAACTTCGTGGTGATCTGGGCTCTTCACTCACGGCGTTTCGTCTGGAATGGTCGTCTGGAATTTTCGTCGTTCAGGTAAATCATACGCCAAACAGAATGGAGTCGTAGCTCAACACTTCCTGGTTTTGGTGCGTCTTTTATATCTGTCCTGCTGTGAGCGATTGGCCCGGATTGATGGGTTCCAGCTGCAGGTCCTTGGTTTCCAGGACGACGCTGATCGGTGCCCGTCACAATACATATATATATCTATCTATATATATATATATATATATATATATAAAAGGCTGTCCAACGATTAATTGCAATTAATTGTAAAATGTCATTTTAAATGCAATTCTATATTTATTTTCTTATATTTTAAATTATCTAAATATATTTAATATATAAACATAACATATTTTCATTAAATATATACAAGCATGCATTTGTATTTTTATATACTTAATAAATATGCACAGTACAAACAAATATATTACATAAACAAAAAGTTTTATTTTGGATGCGTTAATCGTGATTAATCATTTGAGAGTACTTATATATATATATATATATATATATACACACAATACAGGCCAAAAGTTTGGACACACCTTCTCATTCAAAGTGTTTCCTTTATTTCATTACCATTTACATAGGTAGATTCTCACTGAAGGCATCAAAACTATGAATGAACACATGTGGAGTTATGTACTTAACAAAAAAAGGTGAAATAACTGAAAACATCTTTTATATTATAGTTTCTTCCAATTAGCCATCCTTTGCTCTGTTTACCATAACTCTTGGCATTCTCTCGATGAACTTCAAGAGTTAATTTCAGGTGACTTGAAATGGTTTTCACTTCACAGGTGTGCCTTATCAGGGTTAATTAGTGGAATTTCTTGCTTTATCAATGGGGTGGGGACCATCAGTTGTGTTGTGCAGAAGTCGACAGCCCTATTGGACAACTGTTAAAATTCATATTATAACAAGAACCAAATAGCTAACAAAAGAAAAATGAGTGGCCATCATTACTTTAAGAAATTAAGGTAAGTTAGTCCTGAAAATTGCAAAAACTTTAATTGTGTCCCCAAGTTGAGTCACAAAAACTATGCCGAACTACAATGAAACTGGCACATATGAGGACCGGCCCAGGAAAGGAAGAACAAGCGTAACCTCTGCTTCTGAAGACAAGTTCATCTGAGTCACCAGCCTTAGAAATTGCAAGTTAACAGTAGCTCAGATCAGAGACCAGAAAACTGCCACACAGAGATCTAGCAGCAGACCCATCTCTAGGAGGAGACTGCGCGAATCAGGCCTTCATGGTCAAGTAGCTGCCAGGAAACTACTGCTAAGGAGAGGCAAGAGATTTGTTTGGGCCAAGAAATACAAGGAATGGACATTAGACCAATGTAAATATGTGCTTTGGTCTGATGAGTCCAAATTCGAGATCTTTGGTTCCTACTGTTGTGTCTTTGAAAGACACAGAAAAGCTGAACAAATGGATTCCGTTCCCGTGATGGGGATTTATTCAAAATTGAAGACACACTGAACCAGCATGGCTACCACAGCACGCTGCTGTGACATGCCATCCCATCTGGTTTGCGTTTAGTTGGACGATCATTTATTTTTCAACAGGACAATGATCACACCTCCAGGTTGTGTAAGGGCTATTTGACCAAGAAGGAGAGTGACCTGGCCTCCACAGTCACCGGACCTGAACCAGTCGAGATGGTTTGGGGTGAGCTGGAACGCATAGAGAGAAAAGGCAAAGGGGCCAACAAGTACTAAACACCTCTGGGAACTCCTTCAAGACCGTTGGAAAACCATTTCAGGTGACTACCTCTTGAAGCTCATCGAGAGCATACCAAAAGTGGGCACAGCAGTAATCAGAGCAATTGAAGAAACTAGAATATAAACTAGAAGATGTTTTCAGTTATTTCAGTTTATTATTTTTGTTAAATGTATTGTAATTGGTCATGAAAATAAAGAAAACACATTGAATGAGAAGGTGTGTCCAAACTTTTGACCTCTACTGTATATATATATATATATATATATATATATATATATATATATATATACAGTCGTGGCCAAAAGTTTTGAGAATGACACAAATATTCGTTTTTACAAAGTTTGCTGCTAAACCGCTTTTAGATCTTTGTTTCAGTTGTTTTTGTGATGTACTGAAATATAATTACAAGCACTTCATACATTTCAAAGGCTTTTATCGACAATTACATGACATTTATGCAAAGAGTCAGTATTTGCAGTGTTCTTTTTCAGGACCTCTGCAATTCGCTCTCAATCAACTTCTGGGCCAAATCCTGACTGATAGCAACCCATTCATAATCACTTCTTGGAGTTTGTCAGAATTAGTGGGTTTTTGTTTGTCCACCCACCTCTTGAGGATTGACCACAAGTTCTCAATGAGATCTCTAGGGAGTTTCCTGGCCATGGACCCAAAATTTCAACGTTTTGGTCCTCAAGCAACTTAGTTATCTCTTTTGCCTTATGGCACGGTGCTCCCATAGTGCTGGAAAATGCACTTGCAAAATCACAGAGTGATTAAATACTCATTGTCCTCTGTGATCTGTTCTATGTTATTATACTTATCCCCTGGTTAGTTGGGACTTAGGAGTGAGTAGAGCATGTACATGCCATTATTTAGTCATTTGGAATGCACTTGTCACTTGTCTTATTATTTTCAGCTGGTATGTTGCAGTATGAACATCCTCATCTATTCAGAGGACCTCTCTACCCACATTCAACATGTCCGGGCTGTCCTCCAGCTACTGATCCAAAACCGCCTCTACGCCAATCTTTCCAAATGTGCCTTTCACCAGACAAGAGTCACCTTTCTTGGCTATGTCATCAGTGCTGAAGGGGGTCGCCATGGACAACAGCAAAGTAGATGCCGTAATAAACTGGCCTAAACCGAAGACCCTTAAAGAACTGCAGCGCTTCCTCGGGTTCGCCAACTTCTATAGGAGGTTCATATGTAATTTCAGTCGCATTGCGGCCCCTCTGACTGATATGACCCGCAAAGGAACCAAGCGCCTGCCCTGGACTCCAGCCAGCGAGGGGGCCTTCCATGAGCTCAAGCAGAGATTCACCTCAGCCCCAATTCTAAGGCACCCAGATCCGGAGAAGCAGTTCGCCATCGAGGTTAACGCCTCCAACTCTGGTATCAGCGCCATCCTCTCCCAACGTCAAGGTGATGTCCCCAAGCTCTTTCCATGCGCCTTCTACTCGCGCAAGCTCACCCAGGCAGAACGGAATTATGACTTTGGGGATCGTGAACTATTAGCCCTCAAGGCAGCCCTGGAGGAGTGCCGACACTGGCTTGAGGGGGCTAAGAAACCCAAACTGGTACTCAAGGACAATCGCAACTTGGAATACCTCCGCTCTGCCAAGCGGCTTAATGCAAGGCAAGCCAGATGGTCCTTGTTTTTCTCACGGTTCAACTTTCAGATTACCTACAGGCTGGGCTCTAAGAACACCAAGGCCGACGCTCTGTCCCGCGTCCACGACCACCAGATCCCACCCACCTCCTCCGAACCCATCTTACCCTCATCCGTCATCCTTGCTCCAGTCCGTTGGGATATCATGCAGGAATTAACAGAGGCCCAGGCCATGGACCCAGCACCCCCGGAGTGCCCTGCAGACAGAGTCTCTGTCCACGAGCCGCTTCACAAACAACTTCTCCACCTTGTGCACGACAGCCCCAGTGCAGGACACCCGGGGATTCTCACCTCCTAGGAACTCGTCTCCAACCAGTTCTGGTGGCCCACTCTGCTCGCCGACGTGTCCCAGTTTGTCAAGTCTTGTTCCACCTGCAATGTCTCAAAATCTTCTTGCCTACGACCTGCCGGCCTGCTCCATCCCCTCCCAGTACCTCACCGTCCCTGGCCGTGGCCTTTATCACGGATCTACCCGCATCTGAGGGGTTCACCACGGTGCTCACTATAATCGACCGGTTTTCCAAAGCCTGCTGCTTCGTTCCCCTGGTCAAGCTCCCCACTGCATGGGAAACCGCCCAAATCATGTTGGAACAGGTATTTAGATTTTATGGACTACCAGAGGACATTGTGTCTGACTGGGGGCCCCAGTTTCGGTCCCAGGTGTGGAAGGCCTTCTGTTCAAGTCTGAATATCAACGTGAGTCTCACTTCAGGCTATCACCCGGAGTCCAACGGACAGGCCGAAAGAGCGAACCAGGAACTCATTCGCTTCTTGAGGTCGTACTGTCACAAGAACCAGAAAGATTGGAGCAAATACATCCTGTGGGCTGAATACGCCCAGAACTCCTTGAGGAAACCTGCCACCCAGATGACCCCTTTTCAATGTATCCTCTGGTTCCAGCCACCCCTGTTCCCCTGGTCTGGCGAGCCATCAGATCTCCCCTCCATGGATCATTGGCTGCAGCGTAGCCAACAGACATGGAACTCAGCGCACATCCATCTCCAGAGTGCTATCCGCCGGCTCAGGACACAGGCTGATCGACACCGCCGTCCCAGTCCTCCCTATGAACACGGGCAATGGGTATGGCTCTCGTCCAGGGATCACCAGCAGCACCTCTGTGGCTCTCCCCGGAACGCAGCAGCGGGAACCCTCGCCCGAATACAAGCGTTCCACCCAGACCCTTTATTTCTCACGTACCTTGTTCAGTTCCGCCTTGCCATTGTCACCTACTTTTTGGACTATTTAAGCGTGCACGCCACGCTTACAAGTCGCGAAGTCTTGATTGCCATGGTGTCATTTCTGAGTTTTATTCCTGTCTGATTTTCTGGTTTGTTTTTGGATTGTTTATCGTTACTCTGATTCTCGCTGCCTGCCCCTGACTATTTCTGCCTGATTGTTGACTAAAAACTCTGTCTTGCCCCTGATACTTCTGTCTGCTGATATTCGACCTCTGCCTGTACGACTACTCTCAATAAAGCTGCTTATGGATCCGAACGTCTCTGGAGATTCATCACAAATATATAATATTGCCTGCAATCTTGTCTGCTCCTGGTGATCAACTGTCCTACAAAGTTCAGCTCCAACTCTAATTAAATACACCTGTTTTGTAGCACTGGCACATAAGCAAGGGTGGACTTACCCATTAGGCAAAGGTAGGCGACTGCCTTGGGCCCTCGAAAGCCAAGGGGCACCCTTAATGCTTTTCATACCAGAGATGTGCATTAAGCGAGGATACACCTACAGTTGCTTTTTAATGTGTTACATAACTACATGGCACCATTGTGCAGCAGCAAATAACAGTAAATGTGTGTAAATATAGGGCCCCATTCCTGTATTTGCCTGGGTTCCCAAATTCACTAAATCCGCCCCTGCACATAAGGGGTATTTTTGATAGTTTATTCTAATTATCACCCCGCTTTCTGTATTGTTGCCTCTTCATATGTATGTGTATTTCCAGGGATGAGACCAGTCTTATGAGATTGCATGCATTACCTGGCAATGCAAACTTCAACGTGATAACAACAAGGAAGTATATAGTATATTTTACTATATAGGTAGCCAGCTTACAGCATACAAGAGCGTTGGTGCTCATTCTGTTTATTTCTATTTTCTAAAGGGTTTTCAAAGATCATGGAAAACTTACCAAACTGGATTATTGTTACGAAGCGGACGGAGACAGAGGTAAGAGTTGACAATTTTATTTACAGGATGAACAGAAATCAGGTAGGTCCAGAATGGAAATAATAATAATCATCAACTTAGGATTCTTATTCTTCAAAGTAACTGAAATGTCTCTTTCATATAATATCAGGCTGGGATCCCATGAGAAGTACCACACTGAAGACCATGACCACACACCACAAATCCAGGTCACAGAGACGAGGAGATGAAGAGACCAGGGGAGGACGAGGAGGTTCACGGAGGACACTGAAGGACAACAGGCTAGAGATATGGGTAAGTACAATTATCAGAATGCGTAGATAGAGTCCACTTACAATCAACAAGCTCGGACGTTGACTGAGACAGTGAGTGGTGCTTAAATGTGGTGGTGGTGATTGCAATCAGGTGTGAGCACAGGTGTTGTAGGTCAGTATTCAGGGGATAAGGATTGTTGTGTGGAAGTGAGGGTGGAGCCTGGTGTAGGTGTAACAATAATTTTACCACCTCTATTTTGGAGGTTTTTTTCTTGTGTTTATGGGACATTGGATGACTAACCAGGGAGGACTTAACAGTTTCGGCCACTACTTTGGACTTTGCATCTGCTCTTGGACGTTCAGTTGCGATTTCCCACTGGTGAGACTGATACTGATAGACTGATGAGTCTTGTATATAGTTCATGGACTTGTAGTTAGTTGATACTGTAACCCCGTAGCCGTGTCCTATCTGTGTTTTCTGTCCTCATGTTCCTCATTTGTTGCCCCGCCTTCCTCATCAACGTTCACTCATGCCCAGCTGTGTATATCCAGGTGTTTCCTATTGTCTCCAATATGTATATAGTATATAACCATTGTCTTGTTTAATGCCCGGTTGTCTGTCGATGAAGCATGTGTGTTACTGCTGTCTTGGTCCCTGTATCCTGAGTTTGACTATTAAATACTTCATGTTTTGGAGCTTCTTGTCCGTGCCATTCCTGATCGCCAAGCAGTAACGGCGTGCTCGTAACAGATACCGATTTTTTTGTGATTTATTTCCTTTAAATTTGTTGGACAAAGTGAGCATTTGTCTGATATTCTTTGAGCCCTCCTGCAGAACCTGATTTTGCTGAGTTCGACGTGTCCCTGGGTCAGCATGTTTGTTGACCCTGGAACAACATTGCGATTAGCCAATCAGATTTGAAGAACCAGATTGTAGTTTTTGTGAAGTTTAGGCTTACAGCCAGTGTTTGGTGAGTGTACAACAGTTTCATTCATCGATCAGGTGTGTTTGATTAGAGTTGAAGCTGAACTTTGCAGGACAGTTAATCACTAGGAGCAGGATTAGGCACCCCTGCATTATGTGTATCCTGAATATCACATATTAAGATCAGGTGACAAATTAGTGCATCACCAGACATCAGCTCGCAAATTGTGTTCAAGTATTGTATGCAATCTGTTGGGTACATCCTCTGACTGCCTTACAGAATCTGCAAAATGTTAATTATTTTACCATAATAAGAGGGTCATACAATTTTTTTTTCTAACTCAAATAAGATAATTCTCATAAAATACATTTGCACATAGTCCACAAGAAAAAATTTGTTTTTGTTTTGTTCTGTTAGGTAATATTTTCCCTTGTTTGTCCTGAACAGTTAAACTGCCTAATTTTATTATTGCAACATATTATTATTATTACTATAATTCATTACTTTTTCATGATTGTTTTGTATTAATTTCTCCAACAATGATAATATAATTTTGAGCAGTGTGTGCAAGTTACTTCCAAACTGTAATGCATTATTTATTACTTTGGTAACGCTTTATAATAATGTCCCGTTGTCAGTCATTTATAAGTGATTACTTAATGATGAAATGTTCATCTATAATATATCATTCATAATCATTCATAATATCATAATATATCATTCACAAATGATTAATAAGGGATTATTATGTTTAGTTAATTAATTTACAAGTCAATTACAAGTTGTGATATGTTGAAAAGCACAAACAAAAATCTTTTTTTAATCTAATGAAGTGTGTAAACCCTTTGTCTCATTAGGACAGTGTTCTTTGTGGAGTGTGTGGGATCTAGTGATAATGTGAACTAGTTTTACCCTCAACTGAAGTTCACATGAGGTGCACAGTGC
>JAUYWG010000431.1:0-15412 GCA_034779775.1 Enteromius afrohamiltoni | reverse complement strand
TTAAAGGTAAAAAGTAGATTTTGCAAACATGAATTATTTAAAAGTTTGCATAAATGTATTTATTCATAAAACACAATTCATAAATATTATATGAGTCATAACTAAATTTTCTGAGAAATAAGAATATGAGCTATTTGTCATCACCATGATTAAAGGACAGTTTGCTCCCCTAAAAAAGGTCAAAAGGAATTTTTTATACAAAAAGTAGAAGCATGTTTATTATGAATCATTGCATTTGTGAATAATTTTAAAATGTACTCCTGAGTTTAACAGATACAACAAAAAACTGCATTATGTCATTGACACAAATCGTTGGCTGCCAGGCAGATTTTTTTATCTTATCTAACTGCTGGTTTTAAATGTGTTTTGGTTTATAAGCTGGTGAAATAAGCCTGGGAAACCACATAGGACCAGCAAATATATTAGGTCAGGCTGGGTTACGTATTTTTTTTCCCCAACGGGGCAGGACAACATCTTCAACCTATATATAAGTTATTTATTATTGCAGGCAGACATGAATGGATATGAAAAGTCATTCAAAGACCGGATTCAAAGACCACAACAAATAACTGAACGTTGTCGCTTTATCTTTGCCTTTTCAAATGGTAATAAAATGCCGGGTTGCTATTCACCATGATATGTAAATACTCCCTCCTGAAATGGCATTCACATGGAACAGTAACATCATCGGTTTAGATAAGAGCCACTTCCTGATGAATATCAAAGGTTTGCTACCTTTGTTCATCAGCTGAGGCGACGGCGGTGGCAAAACTAGATCAGTACAAAAGGTGAATTCCCCATGACCAGGTACAGAAACACACAGACAGACAGTGAGTACGATTCATCAAAAGGAGGGATCTAAGGATGTGCCATCCACAGATATTAACAGAACGAAGAAATGGAAGACTTTTTTTCATGAGTCTTTTCAAAACTTTCAGTGCATGTGATGCAATTCTTACACTTTGTGATGATGTAACAATCGTATTTAGCCAAATTAGCAGAAAGAAGGATGAGTCAGACTCAGAAGCAGGCTTTATGCCTGCTGTTATTGGATGCCGTTTGAAAATAAATCAACAGACATTTCAGAAGTCAATTCATCATAAGGTTTAAATTTCTGTCCACCGAGAGCAAACTGAATTTCAGCAGGCTTTTTGGCAGAGCTGCAGACTTTTGAATACGTGTCTCATATAAACTAATATTCTGAGCTCAATGATGCAGCTTTTTGAATTTTTTTTGACCTGGACATTTTTTTGCGAGGAGGAGGAGGGAGCCTGCTGACAGTGAGGAGATACTGAGTAAGGTCGACTTTAGAGCGAGACCTCTCCGGAAACACCAGTTATCGCAACTGACACTTTACTAGAAGAAGGTCGAACTCTGCCAGTCATCTCACCTGCCATGAAACGAGTCTGACACCATCCTCAATGCCACAAATGAATAACACATACAATAGCAGAATACATTGGGTAGTTAATGATGCTGCAGTCAGCCTCCGTAACTGAGATTTTGCCAAATTGAATGTTTGCCTGGACATATTTGTTGGTTATCTTAACAATAAAATAATAACATTTTAAAAGTTTGTTATTATTTTCAGTGGTAACAAATAAAATGTGCACCATGATGATAATTTCACTATTTTAAATAAAATGTTAGTGAAATTGATAAAAACTGCAATGCATGTGTAACAGAATAATTCCATAAGATTATGAGTAGATTGATCTATCAAGAACAATATTGATAAAAAATAAATAAAAGTAGGTTGGATGTAGGTTGTAAGAAAAAAGCAGACCAGGTCAAAATAAAAATTATAAAGATGACAACAAATAAATATGGAATTATAAAATATTAGCCCATAATTAAAAAAACAACCTAATAAATCCCAACATTCTGTTGAACGAACGTAGCTCTATCAGGACAGGATTAGTTTAGAAAATTAGCAATTCGTGTGGGACTGAGAAGATCCAAGAACAACCACATTAATCCAAGTCCTGCTTGACTAAATCACCTTTCAGCAAATGGAAGTGATGGAATGAGAGAAAGAAGAATAACATAAGGAAACAAAAGATGGTAGAGTGCAGAAAGCCCTCCGAGACCGATGAGAGAAGATTGCAGAAGGAGATACAGTGGTACCTTTGAACTGTGTACTTAGCATGCAAGGCCCACCTGCCTGGCCCTGGTGGGCATGCGATCATGTTCTCACATTCTCTGCTGGTTTGCTCCTCTGATCTACAAACCATACCTGAGGCTGTGGAATCAGTCCTGCCAGGAATCCACACAGGCCTTCACCAACTGAAAGGCCCTAAGAGACACAGTTAAGCCAAGCGTAAAGAAGAGCCCTACAGGAGGTGGAGGAGGAGGAGGAGGAGAAGAGGAAGATGCCTCTATGGACAGAAAGAGACATTGACTATCAGACAGGACAAGCCTGGTTAGGCACATCCTGCTTACCGTGGAAGAGCAAGGCATTCTGGGGCCCGGCAAACTGGTGGAGCGGAAAGAGCCAGTCAGGGAGGCAACGAAAAACCTGATAGCAAGATAAAACGTACAAAATATTTGTCTAGTGAAGATGTGAAAACAGATGAGAGGGACTTTTGATTCTTGCAGGCTCTTGAGCCACGGGCTCCTTTACTTTAAGTGTTTTGAAGACTTAAATCAAATATATGACCACATTGCCGGATAACTCTGGAAAACAAACTGCAAAATTCAGCAAAGTGACTACAGTAAAGAATATAAACAAGACGAAAAAAAAAAAAGCAGCAATTTTCTCAGAGTCTTTGTGGAGAGCGCCCCAGGTAGATGATGATGCATTCGCAGTCCTCTTGAGGAGAGGGGCAATTTCAATAACAGCACATGGCCTGCAAGCTGTAGAGAGTGGCCCTTGTCCCTGCAGGCCATTGGTTTAGGTCCAGACCGCAGCTGGGCCAGTAAGTGCCTCATTTAGGGAGACTGAGTCGGGGAGATGGGCTTGACTGAGCCAGGAAAAGATTACCAGCTCTTGCCCCCAGATAAGTACCCACTGCTGCCCGATTTTGCTCCAAACACAGAGAAAATGGCAGCTGGGTCTGTTGCATTTCACATTACTAGCTCAACTTACTGCTGGCCAGAAAACACAATCGATTTATAGAACAGAGCGCTATGCTGCGCTATAAAATCCGCAATGGAAGCTTTGGTTATAAACAAAGGTATATTGGCGACTGTTCTTGCACGTGACGTTTCTTCTCTTTTTTTCTTTTTCCCCTCTTCGTTGATGGCAGGTGTTTATCTTTGTTGCATCCTTGAGAATCACAATGAAAACCCCTTTAGGAAAATGCACCCATCTGCTTTGCGGACGGATCCTCTGGGAAGCTACAGACTGAGCATTGGCATTTCACATGTATGAAAACAAACACTAGCACTTATTATCATATCAATACCTATGCCGCTCAACCAAACTATAGGGGTCAGACCCTCTAGGGCATCTTCCGGTCACCTCATTTCCAGGCAGAAAACACATTCTTTCGATTCACAAATGTTAACAGTGGCTGACAGATGCAGACGGTGACACACAACTGGTGTGCACAATGCTCATGGTCTTTAATCAAAACCAAAAAGACCATATGGGCAGTTATTATCAAGGGAAGGCAATAAACAGCCACAAATATCCTACTCTAATCATGCTGCGAGATGTAAGTGTGTTTTGGCATTCCCACCTGAGGCTGTGCTCATTTATTGCTTTATTTATTGAGAGAGAAATAAACCATTTAACTTTTTGAATTAAACACACTCACGACAGTTTTCAGACACCGTCCACCTTGTCATTAACTCTGTGAGACCAGGGACCCCATGAACAATGTGTTCTCTGAATGCTGTGACCACCATATTACAGTTTGACCTTTAAATGTAAAATATAATCCCTAAAGGTGAGATAACGTAACAAACTGCCTTAAGCTCCCACAATCCAGTGGAGGAAAAGTCACTGTGTACCCCTCAAAGGTGAGCAACTTGGAGGAGTAAAGCTCAGTACGTCTTTTTCCCATCAAATCATTAACCTCATACCTCACCACATTCCTGCTCTACTGTAGGTCAGGCTGACATTTTGATTAACACAAGTACAATTTTTAAAATGTCTGCGCAATATTTCCCACAAGATGGTTGAGGTTGCAAGGGACGAGTTCCGACATTATTTTTTTATATTAAAATTGATCTTTTCAAGATTGTCGACGCAGATTGCAGAGTTACATCGCAGCAAAAGTCAGACGGGCATAAATCACAAGGGGGAGGTTTCATGTGAAGAGAAGTCTGTAAATGAAGAGCAGAGAATTTGACAGATGTTGTGACTTAAATGTTAAATAATCAAAAGGAAACTGAAGCAGAAAAAAAAAAAAAAATTGAGCATTTAGACATCATACAGCTTCGGACTGAACAAACACTGTTCTAAGAGAAAGAATAGAACAGAACAGTTGGAACAATTTGTGGTTGACAACAATGGCGTAACTGGCATGGTATTGCATGTAAAAGACAAGTTACTCGATATTAACTTCATGTTTATTAAACTGTTATATAAAAGTAATAATTGAATTTAATATAAATATAACAATTCCAACACCAACGTTAGGCCTATTCCAAACTATTTATCCTTGCTCTCTATCTCTCTCTCGCCCTCGCCCATTCTCTCTTCTGACCCACAGTGGCTCTAATAAATGCAAATAGGATTCCTGTAGGATGGGATCTGGATGACGATGTTGTTTGAGGTCTAATTCGGTCACTTATTTGTGTGCAAACACAGAGCAGCCTCTTCCGAAAAAAAAACAAACAAATATGGCTAAGCCACGTACAGCCACAGATGGAAGGAGTCTCAAAATATACACCAGCGAACGCAGGACATGACACCCACACCCAGGTGCAAGCTAAATGAAGTGCATTAAATTAGTGCACAAACACAAGGGCATTAATGCCAGGAAAGGACATAGATTTTCACAATAAACTCTTTATATGAATTCTTAATATAGTGTAATTTGCTGCTGAAGGTATTTGAGAAGCAGGTAGGGCCACGGTTTGTGTCCTTTGTGAGTGGAAAGCTTATGGAATAGCTGTGGTTATCCAGACATGCTTTTATTTATGGTTTGGTTTGCTGCCAGTTTGATTATTTGTGTGCGCAAGGCCGCAGCCAGATTTTTTCCCAATCCCCTACAAATGCCATCACTCGCATACTGGCACCTGTGTCAAAGGCAGAAAGAACAATTCAAACTGACTGTTTATTCCCTGCACCTGTGCTATGTATACTCTACCTCGTGTGAGGCACGTGGCCACCTGGCTCTGGGTCAACAGCCAGAAGATATTCATCTGTAAACAGGATTGGGAGAGAATGTAATTTCAGGCCAATAATGCTTCCATATGCTCCCCTGCGAACGCTTTCTCTAGTTTCATTAAATTTCGATGAAGTATCATTTCTCAGAAAATAAATTCACCCCCTGTCCTTCTGTAAGTGCTATAAGGCTATAAGAATGATTGCGTTTTTCCCTGAGAGAAAGAAAGTCTGGGAATTCTGGATGTTGTACGCATTAGACATCATTGTCTCTGCATACTTCCCTATGGGAACTGTTTAATTAAAAATCTCTCGCGTGCTCGCTCATTCTTTTCTATGGCTAGCAGAATGGGTACTAGTCTTGGAGTCTGATAATAGTGTTCTCTGATAGAGCCGTGGTTTGCTGTGCATGTCTTCGGTGTGGGCTTATGATTAAATGTCTGACGTGCAGAACAAGGAGAAAGTGAATAAATAAATAATCAGATGATTCTGAGATGTGCTGACACAAGCCTGCTCTGTGTCTTGTCCTGCCGTTCAAACAGAGGGCCTAAATTAAGATTTATTAAAGTGCCAAAGTATAACATAACACAAGAGAACAGAGGCAGCTAGTTTGAGGACACAGATCAGAATACGAGAGTTGTGTGAACATCATGTCTTTTTATGAATTTACATTTTTGGTTACACAAAACTATTATTAAGATTGTGGGGTTAGGACCCATATTACGCAGTATACAATATGATTGCATCTCACAAAACCTGTGGCATATCCATATCATACTGCACCGAAAAATCAAAAGAAAAGAAATAAGAAATCAAATTTATTTTTAGCTGAAAAATTATTCTCATTACTGTAATGCAAAAAAACAAAAAACATTATATATTTAAAAAAGCTTAAAGTATATACAATCCTTAATATATTATTGTCACAAGGGAGGAGGCGTTCGGATTTAAGTGCGAGCTGTTTATTTAAACACAGAGCGTAGACAGGCAGTCAGGGTCATCACCGGTAACATCAATGGCAGAGGCAGAGCAAAAGAGTAGTCAAAGTCCAGGCGAGTCGGTAACTATAAATCCAATTCACAAGACAGAAGAATACTAAACACGAACAAAATTCAAGAACCAGGTTGACAGTGCAATGGACCGTGGAAGACAAACAAACAGACTGGTATATATTTACAGGTGAAAGTAGGTCAAGGGGTGGAGCAAACAATGAAGTACCTAGACAACAAATGAGTGGGCGGAGACATGAGTGCATTGATGAGAGTCCATGAATGAAAACAGACATAAAACAGAGAGAGTTTGCTGGGCACAGAAGTGACATCCCGTGATCTGGTCTGGCACTTCCAGCTGACCGTGACAATTATTATATTTTATTCCATAAATATTTTGAATAGAATTTTAAACTTCCTTCAATTTATTAAAACTGAAACATCACTATTAAATTTTCTTACACATTAGAGCAGTAATTTAAGTTAAGTTGATTT
The DNA here is from genome assembly GCA_034779775.1 of Enteromius afrohamiltoni. Classification (NCBI taxonomy): domain Eukaryota; kingdom Metazoa; phylum Chordata; class Actinopteri; order Cypriniformes; family Cyprinidae; genus Enteromius; species Enteromius afrohamiltoni. The sequence goes on along the minus strand of JAUYWG010000431.1, from coordinate 8,650 downwards.
AAATGTAATAAAAGATAAAATGAAATTAAACATTGTGGAACTATATACTAGGTATTTTCAATTTCAGTCACATTTTCAATAAGCTCCATTGGGATGGACTTGATGCTGAAATATTTTCAACAATTTTGCATTGGGTTCCCATGCAAATTCCCTTATAATAATTCTTAGGTGAGCTTTGCCTCATACATTGCTATGCTATATTGAGAATAGATCGATTTTCTAATGTGACTGCACCATTAATGTATGAAAACACTGAGTAACTCTACATCCACAAGATGGCCTTGGGCCAGCTTTTTTTGCTCTAAAATATAGGCCCGATTCACCACTAACCTTCAGCCTGAATGTAAATTCCTACTAACATGTGGCATCTCAGAACATCTTTCTCTGAAAGACTGAAAATAACCACTATTAAGTGGTGAGGATGCAAGTGTCCCTCTGGACCAGAGACAAAATCAATAACATCTGAAATAGAAATCAATCTCAGGAAAGTGTGTCAGTGATATAGTGCTTCCACACAGCCCTGGCATCTGACAACTCACCCATTCTCCCATCCCTCAGACCTCACTGTCCTGCCAGACTAAAGTTCATGTTTTCACTGACTTCAGTTCATACTTCTGGAAGCACTTCTGCAAACAGATGGCGAGGTCTACACGGTCCTCATAAAAAGACGGACGCTTTCCACACGGGAGAGAGATTTTACATACACCGCTTCTAATAAATGCATCTTCTGCTTCAAAAGACTGTGTCAGAACTTTGATGAATGACAGACTGATGATGGCGGTAATTACACGGTCTCTCAGTGCACGCTAGATTTCCGTCTTCCTCCTATATACATAAATTCATGTTAATGATACTCACCTATAATCTTTTATGTAAATCAAGAAAACTAAATCTTATGCATGTTCCTCAAAATCAAAGCATCTGTCAGGCCATTATCATTATACATATTCATAAATTTAAAACTAAGCAAGACAAAACTCCAAGTTTTGGATAGAGCATAAAAAATAACATAACACTGACCCCTTCTTCGCAGCATCATTTTTTTTCATAATTATGTTTTTTGATTTCGAAAATTGAATTGGGTCTTCAAGAGGCAGTCATCTTTGCTTTTGACATGTTCGTTCAACACGATGTGCTAATCTGCCAATCATTTTACGCAACTGTAAGAACATCAGGGCAATAACCACTGTATTGTGGTATTTTTCAGAAAATATGTCCCCCCAGGGGTTGTTTCACAGTTTTGTGGGGTGATGAATGTTTGATGTGAATGTCTTATCTTTCATAAGAATATGTGAGATCACATTAGAGGCGAACAGCTGGTGTGTGGAGGCTGCCAGTAGGGCTCTTCGGTAATGAGTCTACTCAGGTGGCAAGACAACATTTCAACCTGTAATGTTTCTCAGTATGCTGCTCCTTTAAGACACAATTAAATTAGCCTGCTTCAAAATTAGGCCAAAGAGAGTGTATTTGATATTGTAGACTTGCTTGTTAGTTCATAAAGGCACAGTTAATATAAATCCATGTTTTAACATTAAACTAAATGTAATTTTACTATATAATACTGTCATATTCATATTGTCTGCAAGTGAAAGTTATGTATTACTGTACAAGTTAAAAAGAAGTTCCCATATGGACAGCAATTTATTATCTTGTATTACCTAAAAGAAAAGAAAATGACACCATATTTTCACAATGAATTATGAATGCTTCCAAAAATCTAGTGTAACAAATTAGCTCAAGAGGGGAATATTTATTATTAATTATAACTGGTTACAATTAACCGGTACTAGCAGTAATTTAGCATGTAGCTGAAGGAGCAACATTCAGTATCTTAGGATTGTGAGCAGCACATAAAATATATAGGAATTTAATAAATGAGGCTAACATACAAAAAAATTAAGCAAAACACATACAGTACATACAGGATAAAGGAAAGGAAAGAAGAGAGAGAGATATTTCAGATAAAAAAACTGCAGAAAGTTAAACTCAATAGATGAGTTAGAGGATTTGAGCACAGAATAGACTGGGTTAGGGACTTATGATCAGATAGTATATGTCATTGTTTGAGTAATAAAGGGAAGATCATTTTGATACCAAAAAAGGAACCTTTAGAAGATAGGTAAAAAAAAATACACTGGAATATAGGCTATTAGAGTCAAATGCAAATAAAAAGTTACTAGTATGATCAGATAAGGGAACATACACACAATGCATGCATATACGAGATGACTTTGTAATTGCTTAATTATAGCATAAAATAAAGAAAACGTATTTGTGTATGTATTTTCACGGCAAGTAAAAATTATAGGGTAGCACTTTATTTTGATGGACCCTTTTGAACAATTTGTTAACAACAAATGTAACTTTGCAAGTACATATCAACCTATTCTGACCCTACCAGTCTACTAATACTCTGCTAGCACTCTACTGAGAGTTAGTCAATACTGTATGTAGGTGCAATGTTCCTTATAATCAACAGAATACGTAAAAGGGATCATCAAAATTAAGTGAAACCAATTATAGTCTTGTTTTCAAGAAAACTGGTCAAAAATAAGAAATAATTTTACTTGAAACATGCAAAATAATCTGCCAATGGGGTAATCTTGTGTTCTGTCTCATTGGCAGATTATTCTTTTTCTACTCAAAAACTGTAATTTTGATTATAATGCCAGAAAATCCTTCTTGATTTAAGAATTTATGGGTGGAAACAAGCAAATGTAACCATAACAGCATCTCTTTAGTATTTTTTATTGTATTAATGTTATAGTTTATAGTTTATGTAAAAGCAGTCAATGGAGTCTTTTAAACTATTATCCTCTGCATAATAATTCCTAAGAAAAATCTGTTTTTGTGTAAACTAAAAGGTCTAAAAAACCTGAGGGTGAGTAAATAACAACCCCATTTGTATTTTTGGGTGAACTAATCCTTTAAATGCCATTTCTTACAGCGTGCTACATACTAAATGACTACATGGTCTCCAAAGCGACCGTAATAAACTCTAATCTTTTGCCAATTAAATAAACTTTCCTCTCATCATTTCTGCCATCCCACTTCACTGAAGATTTGATTTCACATTTCACACTCGGGGAAAAAAAAGAAAACGCCATAATCTTATCAAGGATTGGGGCATAACGTGTTTAAAAATACTTGGGCGATGACAAATCCTTAGCTTTGATTCTTTGGTTTTCTCTGGTACTAAAACTCTTTGGATATATAAATACATATTCACATTTAGAAATGTCCCCAAATTAATATTAATACAAATGTTCCACTAACATTGTACATCTACAAAGATAAGGGGATAGAAATAGATATCAGCAGACGCACACACATATTCTCTTTCACTGAGCTCTCTGAGGGTTCATGGTGACTCACCTAATTAAAAGCTACAGTATCTAAATTAGAGTGTGCCACTGGAGAGAAAGAATCAAATTTCTTCCTCTTTGTGGACTGTGCACTTGCACAATTATCCCTTGCTTCTACTGTACAGTACATATAACTAAGGGCATCTGGCTCTCTGAAAACCCTGAAAAAAGTAATAGAGGAAACACTGCAGAGGTGATGCTCATTATGAGGCGGCTTCAATCAATGTTACATCAAGTGAAGGGCTTTTGGTTTATTTGGATGGCTGAGCTGTCTGAGAAATGAGCCAGTGTTTTTTCACTTGGATGACATTACAGTGATGGCAAAGAGAAGAGGACCAGTCTTCCAGCCTCATTGTAAGCCAGAGTATATCCAGTACTCTCAACAGTCTACTTAGTCTTATGGGGCTACTGGGAAACACAGCACTGGATAGGTCACCCAAAAATTTAATTTAGAGAAAAAAAAATTAAAACAGCTGGTTGTAAAAATTAGACGTAACCTGTAGGACAGGCAATATAGCCAACACATCATTTTAAACACATCATTTTTTGGAAAAGTGCATTCATTGAACAATAGTGACTGTAAAGACATTTATAATTACACAAAGGATTGTACATTTTTTAAAGGGTTTGCTATGTGGTAAATATGTATCACTGTTGCCACAAATAAATATTAAGCAGCACCTGTTTTCAGTAAATATTTCTAAAAATATTTAAGAATGATATCTGAAGTGTCATATGACACTGCTAAAAATAATAATAACCCAAAGTAATTTTAAATAGTGATATTTCACAATATTACTGTTTTATTGTATTTTAAATCAAATACATTCAGCCTGGGTGAGCAATAGAGACGACCTCTATCAAAATATCATCAACACCAAACTTTGGCCTTATTTTTTCAATCAACAGAATAAGAACAAAATCATGATGGTGATGTTATGACAGAACTTTCATTTCTTTGTATGAGAAGAGGTTCCATAACATTGCATCTAAACAGACAGACTATAATGACATTCAAGAAAGAAACAGGAAACTACACCTCCCTGTGGCTGTGTCAGTCAATCTTAGTCGCTGCTCTATAGACTTAAAGCTACACAACCTAAATTGACCATTAAAACACACTTTCTTTATTTAATAATCAAACATACTTTGTTTGTATACTGAGTTTTTATACTGAGGTTGGTGCAATCTTTCTCACTGGTGCTTTACATCATACTATCACAAACTGATCAGTGTACACTGTGCTGTACAGTAGCAGTCTTGAATTCTACAGCCAATGCAGAACATATTTAAAATAGACTTGCTATTCTTCATGCATTTCTGTGCTGTCCATTTCTCTCTCTGTCTGTGTGGTACAAGGTGTGAAATCACAGTGTTTTAGACATTAGTGTTCTGTGTGTGGGTGGGTGGCTACAGTGGAGCTTCAATGGATGCCATGCACCATGGCCAACAACAGAGCCAAGGCATTGGAATGTATTGTGCTATTATTTTGTGCTATTATTGGGCAAAAGGGCTTTAGCTAAACAAATAAACATGTCACAAACAAATCCAGGCCATTTCCTCTTTGCTGCTATTTAAAACAAACTTTAGGCCCCCACATAGTACGAAGGCCATATTTGAGGACGAATTTGCCTCCAGAGGTGACAGAATCTGACAAAACCTCTGTTTAAATATTTCACAAAATGCATCCATCCATCTTCTTCTGCTTATCTGGGACAGGTTCACGGGGGCAGCAGTCTTAGCAGGGATGCCCAGACTTCCCTCTCCCCACACACTTTCTCCAGCTCTTCCGGGGGTATACCGAGGCGTTGCCAGGCCAGCCGAGAGACATAGTCCCTCCAGCATGGCCTAGGTCTTCCCCAGGGCCTGGAATAGATGCATGAGCCACCTGAAGGAGCAGCAGATCTACTCCGAGCTCCTCCCGAGTGACCGAACTCCTCACCCTATTTCTTAGGGAGCCCAGCCACCCTGCAGAGGAAACTCATTTCGGCCGTCTGTATCCGGCATCTCCTTCTTTCGGTCATAACCCAAAGCTCATGACCATAGGTTAGAGTAGGAATGTAGATCGAACGGTAAATCGAGAGTTTCGCCTTGCAGCTCAGCTCCTCCTTCACCACGACAGACCGGTACATTGACCACATTACAGCAGAAGCTGCACTGATCCGTCTGTCAATCTCCTGTTCCATCCTTCCCTCACTCGTCAACAAGACCCCAAGATGCTGCAAACCACCCCAGTTTGTTTTTTTAAATACAGAAACGGTACGTACAAATGAGATACATCATTAGTTGCCAGATTTGACAAAAACCCTCCTTTAAATATTTGATGAAATGGCAATAAAAAATATATCAACATATCAAAACACATCTTTAGTCAAGACCTCAACGGATATTTCCTGACTCACTTTTTTTTTTTTTGAGATGTGCAGTACAAAAAGTTAATTACTGACAGACAACCCTAATGGTTTTATTATTCTAAAAATACAAATGTTAGGACTGAGATGACTCTGTTGTGATTATAATTGCTTGCATATAAAAGTCTGTGATACAGCATGTCCTCATCTATACAAGCCAAGGTGTGTGCGTGTGTGTGCTTTGCCATTCATTAAGTCTGTGCCTTTCTAACTCTGTCAGTTGCCCAGTAACCGATTAAAGTCTCTTTTTCTTATATGGTGTCTCGCCGCATCTGTGTTGAGTCTCTATGTTGTCTTTCTATACCTCAGTGTTTCTCTCTCTCCTCCTTTCCCTGGCCCTCACTTTAAAGCAAAGATTGGATTTTTATTTGGAGTGGTTAGGCCTTCCTCAATCCCTTTAATATGGACAAATGGGTCTCATTATCCTCTCTGTGGCCAATCCTGCAGACGTATAACCTAAAGAAAAAGAATCAAGACTCTCTGCCTTCCCTCTCCTTCTCTCTTGCCTCTTTCTCCCCCTTTTCATTCCCTCTATTCCTTTTTTTTAACACTCTTTCACCGTATTCACTCGGGAACAGGGCAGAGAGAATACGGAGATGCACACTTCAATTTAGTTGGCATGAATAAACAATGGGGTTTCCATGTGCAGGATAAATTTCCCCTGGCGACACTCTCACACACACTGGCCCAGAAACACGTACTCACACACACCTGCAAAAGAAATACACTTTCATAGATCAGGTTATAAACACAAGCGTGCACGCTGGGTAATATACTGAGTCTCAAACGTACGAGAGGATAGTCCGACCCACACTCTCCCTCGTAATTCACTTTAGCGTTTACCATCGCTAGCTCACGCACAAACGTACTCGCGTTTAAACAAATTACATGCTCCAACGCGATTAGAATCACTATTACAGTTTGTTACTGTGCAAAAAAAGGTTGCAAGGTGTGTTGCGACAATTGTTAATAAGAAGGTCAAACGAGCCTCTGAGAGCCGTGAGGAAACAAACTGGCACCACGTGTCTACGTCAGTCATTTCAATTTAGCCGCTTGCATAATGAGAATTTTATCTCGGCACAAGCTCAGGGACTTGACTGAATGAGAGCAGAGTGTAATTAATGAGAGCACAGATACCCATGTGTGCATCACACACGCATATATTTCACAAAGTCTTAAGGGACCGTGGCTACATGTATCGTGCGACTGCATGAACATGTGGCTATCAGTCAGATTACTGTAAAAATTACTATGATAAAGTGTATTCTTCAAAGTCTGACATGCGCAAATGCAAGCTAGAACTTCAGAAGGAAATGACTCTTTGAAGCCGTAACAATGGCACTATTCCAGACTTGTGATATATCTTCACTTAAATAGGTCTCTCAGAGGCATAAGAGGGGAAATCATTGTAAATGCTCAGATGCTGTGAGAGTCTTAATGGAACTTCATAATGGTGGCACTGTGAAGTGGCTCTTTTAGAAACAATAATAATAATGTTGTTTAGTGTAATACGTGAGATTGTGTTTACTCATACTTGTGTGATTATGTTTACCCAGTGCTTTGAAGTCCCAATGGTAACCCCGTCTGCTGCGAGGTCTGAGTTTTCACACACATTTGCGTGTGTTATTTGTAGGTATTCAGAACATGGAAACCTCGACCAGAGCATCTCTTCTGCTTTTATTTAGGGTCTTTAATGGTGGTGGGCCTGCAGGGACTGTCCTAATCAGCAGCACAGCTGCAATTTATGATGAAGCAGTGCACATCACAAACGAGTTATTAAAGCCCGAAAATAGATGTTATGGGTGGCTTGTGAACATTTTCCCGTTTTTGTAAAGAAATTGTTATAGGGTGTCTAGATGTGTCCAGAGGTTTATCAGCAGAAGCTTAAGAGTAAAACAGGAGGATAGACAGAAATCAAAAATAGGTTTCGAGCAAAAAACCTATAAAAGTATGCTTTTATAGAATTAGTGCAGCTGGAATTAGTTGAAGGTATATTCTCTGGAATGGGAACCGAGAACAGAAGCAGGGCCCACTGTGCACCAGCAGCCAATCAGAGCCCCAGGATACCGTACCAGCAGCCAATCAGAGCCCTGGCACAGCACGTATCCTGAAAGAGCACTGCCAGTGGGAGATCACACTGCAACAAAAGCTAAGCCGTATCTCTCTGCTCTGTACAAAGCCTGAGCCATGGAAACACCGCAAAAACATTGTTTAAGGCTCACTGGGGAGTGATGGGCTTTTTCCTGCATGAGCTGTCCATCTTTTTTCACATCCTCTGTATCAGTACTGTGAGTGGATCAATTGCCAGGTAAATGTTGGTTTTCTGCAGACCAATATGGGACTGCTCTAGTTCTTTGCTTTGTGCTAATTAGATCCTTTTAGAGAGGAGAGTAAGATGAAAAAAGACAAGTGTTTATTGTTTTCTGCCTCTCCTGCAGGCTTCTTCTGTTAATACAAAAGTTTACAGCTCAATAAAGAACACAACCGCAGAGAAACAAGGCCTTAAAACTGCTCTAAGCAAAGAAGTGTGTTTTACTGCATCAAAGGTCACAAAGTCATGTCTAACTTGTGCTTTGCAGGAACTTTGAGAACTTTTTCTTCATGCTTAGGCTAATTTCACTTAGACCATCAATTTATTAATTCATATCAGAAAGCTCCTAATGCAGTTCAAATACATGCATATTTATAAGATGATCTCCTCATATGAAAAACAAATGTTCAAACTGGTCTTAAACTACCAGCCACTTTTATGTTCAACAAAGCTTTACTTGATTTAGGGGAGAAAAAAAAATATACGTATATATATATATATTGTGGCGAGATGAGGAATTACACAACACGGGGAAGTGGTGAAAAAGGCCCCGGAGGGTGGAT
>JAUYWG010000430.1:0-15444 GCA_034779775.1 Enteromius afrohamiltoni | reverse complement strand
TTCATATATCTATGAAATCCGTTCATCATTCTCCTGAATAAGTGTAATCGAGAAAGTATTCAGACTCACTTGCAGTACTTGAGATGATCTTTTGCAGCAGGAACACAATCAGAAGTCTTTAAAACACTTTCGGTTTGTGATCTGTCTTTCTCTCTCTCTGTTATTTAACGGTGGATTGCAACCAACCTTTCAAGTTTATACCGCCTCCTACTGTACCAGGATGTGCAACTTCAGGGTTTCATGTACTTCACTTATTCACAGGAGAGAGAAAGAGAGAAACACTTTTATATACTGTGATCCTGGCGCTAGAGAACACGACAGACAACAATTGTAGAGAACACAAAACCCTGAAGGGTGGATTTATTAAGAGACAATAGGTGAGTATTTCAGTACGGTGCAATCGATGATGGTGGTGCTCAGCGTGGCTGTGATGCTTGTTTTCCTCTTCATCCTCATCCAGGTGCCAGTGAATCATGATCCTCGTGGTGCGTGGTGCCCGGGCGTCTCGTTCATGGCGAAGCTTCTGGGGGAATAGAGAAAGGTAAGTCATTCACAAATAGCATGAACGGAGTCGTTGCTCAACACTTCCGTGTTGTTGTGTTCCTTTTATATGGGTCCGGCCGTGAACGATTGGCCCGGGCAGATTGGTTCCAGGTGGCGGTGCTGTGTTGTCAGGGCGACGCTGATCGGTGGCCGTCAGTAGAAACACTTCCTGAGATATGGCCTTGGATGTAGCCTTTCGAAGGGGGATGGCTTCCGGGTATCTAGTCACATAGTCGACGATAACCAGGATGTGCTCGTGACCCCAGCTGGACTTCGGCAGCGGCCCTACGATATCATCCCGATCTGCTCAAAGGGCACCCCAATGATGGGTAGAGGAATGAGAGGACTGGGGGGAGGTTTCCTTGGTGAGGTGCGCTGGCAGATGAGGCAGGCCGCACAAAACCTCTTCACCTTGGCCTCTAGGCCTGGCCAGTGAAACCGGTCCCGGATGCACTGGGTTGTGCTCCGCCATTGGATGTGAGTGAGCGAGTTCCAGGACTGTCTCTGTTTTGGAGCGGCCATCTATCACTCGGACCTGTTTCCAGCAGTGCTTAAGTCCGTCGTCCTCTCGTTGAGCCACTCCGAAGGCCCCTCCTCTTGTGACCTGTTGGAAGACTCTCTGTCTCTCCCGCTGTCCATGGTGGCGAGGGCCGGTCTGGTTCCCTGGGCTGGCTGGCGTCGTCTCCTCCGCGGCGGGCGGCTGGGCTGCGCTGCACTGGTCAGAGCCTTTTCAAACCCTAGCCAGTCTCGTCCCAGTAGAACTGGCACAGGCAGGATGCTGATAATTACCACTTCTACGACGGCTTTGTCAGCTCCTCTTCTGATGTCAACGACACTTGGGGACTTACTGGGTGTCTCCATGCACACGTTACCGGGAGAGGGCTTCTTGTGACTGGCCGGGGTCCTGCCACTTCTGGCCTGACCAGCGTGATGCTGCTCCCTGAGTCGAGAACTGCGCGGTAAACTTTCCCCTGGTCCTCCACTGAGACTCGTGGCGCCTCCCTGTGAACAGCGCAGGCGTTTCAAGTCCGCTGCTTGGGCTCGGATGGGGAGCCGCACTTTATACTCCCAATTGTTGAATAACTGGGCTGCAGTAGTTGCCAACAATCCCAGCGGGGGCAAGGATTTCTTCCTTTAATCTGTCGTAGTTTTGGACAAACGCTAGGGGTAATGAAAAAAAAGCTCTCTGAGCTTCACCAGACAACAGTGGGGCGAGCGCCGCTGCCCAGGTGTCTCGCGGCCAACCCTCCAAAGCGGCTGTGGCTTCAAACATGCAGAGGTAAATTTCCACATCCTCATCTGACGTTAACTTGGGCAGTAGGCATCAGGCAGCGGCGCGGGGACCTGGGAGCAGCTTGGTTTGAGCAGCCGCAAAGCGCAGCTCAGCTACACGTTCTTCCAGTTTTCCCTGAAGCTCTGCCAAATGTTCAAAATATTGCTGTTGTTGAGCGCTAATCTCCGTCAGCTGCCTCAGATAGTCCTGCATGTCTTCGGCATTGGGGGAAAGAGGCGCGCGCCTCTGAGATGAAGCAGAGAAAAAAAAAAAACAGTTTGTGAGTGACTGAGGTGATGTGTTCACGGGGTGCTCTCTTCTTTCTGTCGTGCTCTAGGCCAGTGTAATTGCCCGCATTCTCCACCAGTGTGATCCTGGTGCTAGAGAAATTGACAGACAACAGTTGTAGTGAACACAAAACCCTGAAGGGTGGATTTATTAAGAGACAATAGGTGAGTATTTCAATACGGTGCAATCGGTGATGGTGGTGCTCAGCATGGCTGTGATGCTTGGTTTGCTCTTTGTCCTCATCCAGGTGCTAGTGAATCGTGATCCTCGTGGTGCGTGGTGCCCGGGTGTCTCATTTACGGCGAAGCTTCTGGGGGAATAGAGAAAGGTAAGTCATTCACAAATAGCATGAATGGAGTCGTTGCTCAACACTTCCGTGTTGTTGTGTTCCTTTTATATGGGTCCGGCCATGAACGATTGGCCCGGGCAGATTGGTTCCAGGTGGCGGTGCTGTGTTGCCAGGGCGACGCTGATTGGTGGCCATCACAATACTATGCTCTTACTCTGTGTCCTTAAGAAAGTCAAAAAGAATCTCTCTACATTCCCACATTTTTTCATCTGATCCCAGAATCCCTTCCTAACTTCACACTCGCTCTAGCTTGCATATCTTTTCTTGCAAGATTCTCCTTTCTGAATTATATTTTTTAGATTTCGTAATGATAAGCCTCACATTTTCTGTAACATTACAGACATCATACTTATCGCTTTCACATTTTCCAATTAAACCAGAACACCCAAATTTTAGTCTCAACATAATAACTTCTTCTGTTTGTTTAAAAACCTTGCTATGAATTGATTTCTGTACACTATAATAATGCTGCCCTGTGTTATCTGTGTCACACTTTTCTGCCACAATTCTTTTACTCTTGTTTTAATTAATTTTCCAGGCGATGTGTGCAAAAATGAAGGCGATATGTTCACTTTTTGATAAAAGCATGAAACTTGGTACAGTTGTAGACATTAGAGCCCTGAACATTTTCAGAAATGGAGTCATCACAAAAACACATGTATTTTGTGTCCAAACATGATAATACTGAAAAGGTGATGTCTGCTTCTATGTTTTGATGGTCAGGGATTACAATGACACCACAAACAGCAACATAAACTGTTAGCCTGCAATCAATGAAACTCTTCAAGTTTAATGCCATTGAGTCACAACACAAAGCACCAGAAGTTTACTTCTCAACGTTCACTTCAAACTATCTAACACACCTCTTTCCACAGCAAAAAAAAAACACCATTTTTAGGATGAGCCACCATCTATGTAACGTTCCCCTTTTTGATTTGGCATCTAGGGGTTTTAGGGAAGTAACATAATTATTAAATTAAAGAAAATAGTAAAATAAAAAGGATGAATTGAATGTTGTTGTTTACCATGGAAATATGATGCGTGTATTCGAGTAACAGACAGAGGCGAATGATTTTCAAAAGAATTACGTTTAATAATGTCTTTGTAAAGTTTTCTGTTACAAGCTCCCAGTGAAAATATTTATGAAAGGTCTGAATTTCTTTAATCCTTCCAAGAAATCATCCAAAAAGACAATAAACCTTGATCTGCCTCGCCCTGCGTGGGAAAGAGATACCGGTGGATCTCTCGCAACCAAAGGCACAAAATAAAACTAATCTGAGATCTTCAAAGACAGTGAACTCTGACCCCAGGACAGTGGGCAGGCCCCGTTTTACGGTCTGCCCCTCCCAATTCACTACCCCCTACAGCTACAAGCTAGGAACTAGGGATCTTCATGGAAAATCACTAAAACTATAAGTGTCATATCTGGTATTTTTTAATTTACATATTTAGATTCAACTGAACGGTCTAAAGATGAGTATTTCAATGATCTCGGAGATTTGAGTTTGTACCCGAAGAGACAAATGGTAATTTCTGGCCAGCTGCAGGAGAGTTACTGGCAGGCCAAAGGCTCGGGTGTTTTACGACTGACCAATTTGGGCTATTGTGTGAAGGTTTGGTTTGGAGCACTAGACTATTCAAAGAGAAATAGCAAGCAGGACAGCAGGTCTATTTTTTTTACTGGAAACTGACCTCCACTCGGATATACTTTATGTATGTCCGAGTGCTTTTTGGATCATCAGGTATGCATTTCTTTTTAAATTGGAACTGAATGTAATTCTCTACATAGATAACTAAATTTTAATCAGCATTCAAAACTAAGATGATAATCTAAATTTAATCATAATTTAAAATTGGAGTCAGATTAAAACGAGGTAAAAACCCTAAACGTAAAAGTAAGATTAAAACCAAAATTAGAAACTCCAGAAGCGAGACATGAAATGCGAGCCAAGAAAGCTCGCTACCTTACATTTACAACATAAACAGTGAACTCAAAATACCGTACAAACTCAACCATAATCTATTTACAAAAATATATACGTACAACAAAAGACAATAGTGAGGGACCTGAGCGGTGTTAAAGAAAAGAAAACAACAAAACATAACCCTCTGACTAATGTTAAATCCAAAACTTACTAATAAACAAAAGAGAAAATAACATCTTCAGCGTAGACCACAACTAGCTACAGTGGCTAACAAACATTAATACAAAATTCGGCATCCACTCAAATAACTAGTGTGTTCAGACATTGAATTACCCTGAGTGTTTGTAGGATGTAGGTCAAGTAACATACTAAGCTGGTCCCATCACTTTGCGTCATGGTGAGAGTTCCGTTTGGATAAAACGGTGATCAAGTCACAGTGTAAACACATCCAATTGTTACATGAGGAAACAAGGTAGAAGATTCTACAATCTCAGTCGTGAACACACACAATAAAAAAAACTTTACAAAGTAACAACCAAAAAGAAATCAACGGGAGCAAAGCAAGTAAACGTGAGGCAGCAATTGCTGTGTATGACACACTTTGACGAACTGTGAGCATGTGACTGTACTTTTACCTTTTGTTAACTGTGTCCAGGACCTGTTCCTAAGGCCTGTACTTAAAGTGCTATAGCAATTAACATTTCACACCCATCATGATGATGTCTATTAACTCGTGAATGTGATTGTCTTGGAAAAAGGAATCTTGCTGTGAAGATCATTCCAGGGCAGTGGTTGGTAAAAAGTAGCTTTGAGTTGGAGGTATGTAATGGTGTGAGTGTATGGTGAATTACATTAATTATGCTAGTCTTCTTTTAAGGGAATTAATTAATGAGCTTTTATTTTCAATGTAATAAAGGGTTTTCCGAGCCAAGATTTTTTGACTGTGGGATCTTCATGCTCATGGTTATTTTTCATACAAAAATTCATACAAAAGTTAAATTGAACTTCAAAAAATTTAATTTTTATTAAACAGTCTGCTCTCTACGTGGCACTGGATGCAGCATTTGATTATACTATAGTAAGTATTCTATTTAATTTGAGAGAAATTGAGTCTTGAATCTTTTGAAAGTTGTTAAATATGTTTCATATTGATATTTTACAGTCAGACATGCCCTACTTGTGGAAATGGTGGTGCTTGCTGTTGATGGAGAACTTTGATCTCAGGAGGTATTTATATTTTGGGTTCTGTACTATATTGTCTCAAGGCTTAGACACACTTTTACAGTGTAAAAATTTTCTGTTAAGCTATGGCAAGCTTTTTGCACACTGGAGAGAGGAGGCCAAAGCTGTGCTTCAAGGACAACGCGTGGCTGTTTTCAGACTGAAAAGGCGTAAGTTACCAGAAGTCAGATCAGTATTCATTTTAAACACCAGTGTAATTAAATGGTTAGAGACTTTTGACTCACTGTTAAAATAACTGTTCAGCATCAGAGAATAGCAAATTTTTATCCCCAGTTGCGTGACACAGGAGCCAGCAGTTGTTCAAGATTTCCATACTGCTGTGCTGTGGGTTGTCCAAAATGAAGCCCTTTTCCATGGACACATAACTTTTCCAAAATATCTGTCCTTAAACAAAGGGGACCAGCAGTGGGTCTTAAGAGACATGGTGGAGGAAGAAGACACTGAAGCAAAGGACTTCTTCCTCTTTGTTTTTCAGTGTGCGGAGGACATGGACCTCTTTCTAAAGGCTTGTGTTGACAAGCAGGGACTAAGGGTCAATGCAATGTTTCAGACATAATAGACCGAGGAAGGCACTGGCTGTTTTAATGTGTGGTTGTTGTTTTTTTTCAATGTATACAAAATGACAATTAAACTTATTTTACAAATTTGTCCCCTTGTTTCCATGTTCATACTTATACTACAAGAAGGTAAAATAAAAGATTACAGTGTAAATGTAACAGCATTGTTTATATACTTGTAAATTTAAAATAAAAAGCTTACAGTTGCTATTAACAGTAATGTATTACTTTGTTAGAAAGTGTTGTGTGCATCTATGACACATTAACCACACCCACAAACACATATTCCCACATACATAATATGAAGCTACAACTTTGATGCATCTTCAGTGTTCAATAAACCAATATTAATTCAATACATTTATTAATATCCACTCTCTGATCCACGCCTGTGTTTTTACCGACACCTTAAGAGGAAGGAAAAAGAAATTAGAACCCCCTCAGAATACAGTCCTAGTTAAGCTTCTCAACACAGTTGGTCCTTCGAGCCGGAACTTTAACCTTTACTCTTGGATTCAGAGGATTTATCAGCCCTAATATGCAATCAGAAGAGGTGAATCTCGAAGGTGCCAGACCTAAACGACAGGTTTGCCCACCTGTTTATCTTGAGGATTACGATTTCATAGCCACCCCTCGCTGACAGGTCAGTTCACCTACAAGGCCTCATGGTGCAGAGGAAGTAAGGAGAGATGAGGATGCTAGGATCTCCACCTCGCCATATGGTCCGCGGCTGGAAGAGACTGAGTCACAATCATCATCGCCACAAGCTGCCATTAATACCGCATACAGGCCTCCTCAACCCCTAGGGCATTCTGAGCCTGTTCCAACACTGCTTCCTTATTCATCTAGCATCAGGCCGTCTTTGCTGTTGTCCGATACAGTTGCTGCACCAGTAAACTCAGTGCCTGCTTACCATAAAGATGACTATAGCTTATTACCTCCCCCCAAGCAGACTGTGGGTTATGGAGATCATACTATTTTGTTTAGACACCCAAATCAGGAGAGCTGTAAGGTCCCGCCTTCCTGGCTCGGACGTCGCGTGTCTCGCTTCTCAGCTCTAAGAGAAAATAATTATAATCATAGATTTGAATATTGATTTTTGAATTGAATTGTCTTAATTTAGCGACCCGATTATTTTGGATGAGCTATCTTTCCAATTATTCGTTCATTGGGGACCTGATGTGTCGGAGTTTGGCATTCCATCTCATCAACATAATCTCGCCAGTCTGATAATTCGCTCAGCGGTCAGAGGGGGCTAATATTTTCTCTGCCTACCACCTACTGCTTGTAGCATGCAAAGAATAGTTAATATAGCCTTAAAACCATACCCGACGTGTCAAACTTCAGAGATAAGCAGTAATCAAAAGGTCTTAGCGAACGTGCACACCGCTCCTCTCAGTCCCAAGCCTTTAGTGTGTCATATCCTGGTCGTAGAATTATGTACACAAAAGAGTCCTTCTCAATCTACTGGTCATAATGGATTCCAACACTCCAAAATTAATCAAGAATAACATTTAATTTATTCATCAGGTAAAATTATATCAAGTCAATTAATTCAGTTTAGTTTCAATTTAACAGAATGCATAACTTTGATCAATCAAGAAATAATATCAGGCTAATCACATAATTAAACAATGTAAAATCCAATTCAATTGCGTTTTAGAAGAATGCATACTTTGATAAATCAAGAAAGAATATTAATCCAATTTACATAATTAAACAATGCGAAATTCAATATAGTTTCAATTTAAAAGAATGCATACCTGATGATCAGAAAAACACGCTGTCACATGGAAGAGGCCTAAATGTTTTCCAAAGCCCTTACATGCTTAGCGCGGAGGATTCGTCTACCGAAATTCCTAGAGAACGGTTTTAATTTTCCACCTTATAAAGTCCAGACCAACACTCAACCCAAACCTTTAGACACGAAGGGTATTTTAGTTCCCGTGGCTTTTAGGTCTGCACCTGTTTGGATTACCATCTGTCTCTTGGTGAAGGACACGCCTCTTGGTTGCAAACCCAAATCTATATAAACGTTCGATAATGTTGATAATATAAGTGACTGTTGTGAAATTGAGACCATTGTATCCATCGCGTTATTACCTTTAAATTGACACTAAATATAAAAGTACAATATTTTCACTTTGAGTTTTAGTGAATTTTCCATGAAGATTCTTGAGAAGAAGAGTGTTAGGTGGGAGGTCATAAGATCATTCTGTCCTGAGGGTCAGAGTTTGTTGTCTTCGAAGAGCTCAGATTAGTTTTATTGTGTGCCATCTGCAAGCGTGCGGGGTATCCTCCTCCAGCTTTCCCCGGAGGATTAAATTCCTTTAAACCTTACAGGTCGAATTGTCGCCAAGAGGGCATGTGCTTGTGGAGTTCCTGGGTAAGATGCTCAGTGAGCTCCAAGTGATGAGAGGCCAATTACAGATGGAACTGACAGACGAACGGGGAGCCACACAGTCATTTCAGCCTAGTACTCCTCGTGATCTTATTGTAAGATATTAAAGGGAAATTAATTAACAAATTAATTCATAAATCTATTTTGGGGAACAATCTTACATTTAACATTTTTCCTTTAAAATAGCTCAAAGCTCAAAGAGACATTCGATTGTAGTTTATCATATGTTTGAAACCTGAAATACACTCAGTTTGATTAATCTGACCAGCATTTTAAGAAGTATATTTACACAGTTACTTTAATCTGTGGCTAACAGACCAAAGAACTATAGGGTTTCTGTCAAAGCAGGGTAGCTGAGGATCTATTGGTAATGTTGACTTCCCAAACACAATACACAAGACAGTTAGTTCTTAGTAAATGAAACACAATTTATTTGTTGAAATCTACTGTACAAACACTACTACCTAGGATTATATACGCAATCACACTCACACACACACACACACTAGTCTAACTTTCATTCACTGTCTGAATGGAATGGTGAAGTTTTGCTGACAGCCCAAAACTCTTTCTGTTCGTTTCTAGAACTATAACCAAGAAGGACACACCAAGCAGAGGGTCTTAGCCTTATCTTAAATTTAGTTGCACCTTCAGTAAATAAAGGAAACCTTGTGTTACCGCTTTGAGGCTGCTGGGGAGGTTTCTGCACTCTGATCGGTGGACAGCTTTCTGAAGTCTGTGAGGTCGATTTCGGACTGGTGTTAAGAGTTTGTTGCAAGTTGTCGTTGTTTTGGATCTTCTGCCGTCTATAAACAGTTCTTGTTATGTTGTCTAGGAGGAAGGAAGTGGAGGCATCCGGCTTCGTGACGGAGAGCGGCTGGCTTGAACTTCTCTAAGTTTCTCAGTTTCTCTGAGTTGCTTTGCAGAGATGCACTGCTGCTTTCCTTTCTTCTAAGATGTGGAGTTGTTGTTTCATTCCGATGTTGTGGGTTTCTCGCCAAGCCTTCGGGGTAGTTGTTCTGTTCGCGCCGCTGTTTTGAACTGTGCAACATGTTTTAACTTGTGGGATTTCGTCCCTCCCACAAGGTGTGAAGGCCAATCTGTGAGCGCTGCGGGCGGCCCCTTCCCTGTGATTGGTCCCGTCGCAGTGCATATTCTGAACATATTAATGTACTCAACAAGAGGGGGTGACAAAAGTTTGATATCTAACTTTAATAAAGTACAATAACTTCTTTCTGATTACAGATATCGATCTCTCCTGCTTAGAAAGCAATTCAACACACTGAAATTTATCTTTTGATACCCCTCATGTATATATATATACGTACTACTTATGCTTGTTCCTTTGTTCATTCATTCGTCACACACACATGCATTTCAAATTCAGAAATCATAATGCTAATAAAAGAAACAACACTGAAGACATGACAGCAATACATGATACATATTAATTCCTTAGTTGGGCATGCAAAGCAGATTTCCTATATGGGTATTGCACCATGTCTCGTTGTTCTTGAAACAGAAAAAAGTGCGCGGCTCTCCTTCGGAGTGTGAGTGCAAGAATGTGTATGTCCGAGCTGTGGTGACCTGGGTCACACACATACACACACACACACATGTGAGGAGCAGTTTTGGCAGTTCCCAGCATATAAATTAAAACTTTTTTAGTGTAAACGCCCCTTTGTTATGAATACAGGATGTGTGGGGTTAAGGTTCACACTTAGGCACATCTGGCATGATCTTGTGACTTAGCGCACTTGTGATTTAATTGCGTTAGTGTCACGAAGAAGTTATTTGGAGTCCATCATTCACGAGTTTGGTGCTTGGTCAGTTGTATCTTGACAACAACCAGGACTCCTGGCGAAGCTATAAACATTCCAAGGGGTTTTCCTCCCCTCTCCAACAGCAGACTTCCTGGCGTCCGGAGCAAGGTTGATTACTGTCTCTTTGTTGGGGAGTGAGGAAACTTAAATTAATAATTTGATGCATTTTAGTTCCATTGGTTCCCCACACTATGAACCATGGCTATCCAGATAAACCTGTTCAATCGACTTCCCGCAGATTAGCTCCGCCACCTACTGCAACTAGTGATCATCCCCAGGATCCAAGCAGGTATCCAGAACAAAGGCTCGAACCTGTGAGGGCTGCCAATTTATCTCACCCCCATGAGAGCTACGGGCATAAGAGACCTGAATATTTGGAGCCTTTGCGGGGAACCTCTACTCTGCATCCAGACGAAAGAGAGAGGCCCTATCACGGTCCTACCCCCTCCATTCCAAATTTTATATCAGGGGACCCTAGTGAATTCACAAGATTGAAGATTGCTCCTATCTTAATTCACCTTTTCCGTATAGCGATACAATGGCAGCTCTAATAGAGAGGTTTGGACAACCTTACAAGCTAGCACTTAGACGCAGTGTTAAGGTTATGGATGCTCCCGACATTCAACGAGGGGACCTTTAAAAAGTTTGCCTTGCAGATCTGATCCCTTGTCACTATGCTGGAGACTTTGGGTTATGAAGGCCAGGCTGAATTGAGGTGCGGTTCACATGTGGAGAGGCTGATAGGCAAACTTCCTCCGGAGATGAGGTCATACCAGTGCGGCGTACAAACTCCTGGACTTAGAATGGCTACAATATGAAGCCTGGTGTCAGAACAGTGAAAGTCAGATCTCGGATCGCAGACGGAGTATAGAACCGAAGATGGACCGAGGGAGAGCAGGGAACACTGTCAGCCGGCCAGTTACAATACTTCATGGGTCAGGCGAGGGCTTTGCTAAACCTCCTCCAGGACTGCTCCGATTTCAATAAACAGACACTTGTGTAGGATTTGGAAAAATTGACTAAAAGAAATGTAATCCTTCTGAACTCACAAAAGTTTTCGCACGCCTGCAGATGGCATGCAATAAAAGCTAATCTGAGACCTTCAAAGACAAACTCTGACCCTCAGGACAGAAAACAAACACCCTTTGATTTTATGGCCTCCGAGCCCCCTACCTTCCACCTCACATTCTTCTCCCCAAGAATCTTCATGGAAAATTCACTAAAACTCAAAGTGTCATATTTTGAAAAGATATTGTTCTTTCACTGTCATATCTGATGTCAATTTAAAGGTATTAACGCGACGGATACAATGGTCTCAATTTCACAGCAGTCACTTATATTATAAAAAAAAACTTACATATATTTGGGTTTGTAACCAAGAGGCATGTCCTTCACCAAGAGACAGATGGTAATCCAAACAGGTCACAACAGGCCTAAGGCCACAAGAACTAAAATATCCTTTGTGTTTAAATGTTGTGTGGGTGTTGGTCTGGTATATAAGGTGGAAAAATGAAACCGGTCCCTAGGAATTTCAGTAGACGAATTCTCCGCGCTAAGCATGTAAGAGCTTTGGAAAACTTCCAGGCCTCTTCCATGTGACAGCGTGTTTTTCTGATCATCAGGTATGCATTCTTTTAAATTGGAACTGAATTGAATTTCGCATTGTTTAATTATGTAAATTGGATTAATATTCTTTCTTGATTTATCAAAGTTATGCATTCGTTTAAACTGAAACTGAATTGAATTTCGCATTGTTTAATTATGTAATTGACTTAAAATAATTTAGTTTATTATTTAGCTTAGTTTATTGATTCATTAATGATTTTGTCTTTATTTAATGTGATGTAATATATTGTTTATAGAGTAAATCTTTTTCAGATACTTTATAAATAGACTTTTTAAACCTTTCATGCAATTTCATGATAAATCATTCAAGTGAACAGTTGTACAGTTTCATATTATTTGCATATTGAAATGAATAGATCTGTATCCCTGTGTTGTTTTTATTTGTTCTGTTTGAAAAGATAACGAGCCTTTAAATCTCTTTTGTAATATGTATGATTATAAATCAAGAACAAGGCATTCACTAATATTACTAATTACTATTAATGCTTTATAAAGGATGAGCCGACTGTTTAATGCTTAGCTAATGATTCATAGTGTGCAGTTATTATAAAGTGTTACCATTTTTATTTTTTTTTAAGCATCGATTCAGCCACCATTTAGGCACCGTTTTAAAAGTATCAATTTGGCACCGGTATCGAAAAAACCCTAAACGATACCCAACCCTACTTAGGAGGCCCAGCAGCTATACAGACAAGGCTTGGATGGTCCTTGCAGGGACCTTTCTTGAGAGATCAGCTAACCACGCAACAGATCTTCTTCTTGTCACTTACCCCATCCGAACTACAGTTGAAGAAGGATGTTGAAAGACTCTGGCAGCTCTATGTCTTGCCATACCGCTGTGAGAAGCAAGCTACCCGATCAAAAGAGGATCAAGATGCGATCAGTCTCTAGGAGGTGGAGACTACGCGGGTTGAGGTCAATGGGATCTTATGTTATGCAACACCTTTACCTTTACGCAGGAAGGATTTTCCCTTCTTTTGTGCTTCAAAGGAAGCAGCCATGCCTCGGCTCAGAAGTATAAAGTGTCAGCTCGCAAGGTTACCCGAGAAGGCAGAGGTGTACAAGTCTGAGATAAAGAAGCTGGGGTTTATAAGGAGCGGCAAGTACTAGAATTGCGCCTTTTGAAGCTGTTCTAAATCTCTAAATCTTGTGGATTATCTGGACCTGAAGGCCTCTAAACGATGTACCATCAGCTGTGCATTCTCGACACTTTGTGGGTACATCTTGGTAAAATTAGAACCATCATGGAAACTAACATGGGCCTAGATACCAAGAACATTGAATTTGAGCGTGCCCACAGAGAAGTAAGTAATTGTTACTTACAATTAAGTCATTGTTAAACTTCTGTGTTTTAAAGACAAACAGAACATTCTTTCATGTGCAAGGAAATTAAAAGGCACTAACATTTTCATAAATGAAGACTTTTCAGAAGCGGTACAGATAAAGCGGAGAGAACTCCTCCCCGAGCTGAAGGCTGCATGTAGCAGGGGAGAAATAGCTAGTTCAAGGTATGATAAGCTCATTATAAAAACCAGGAATGGAAATGTTCTATAAACAGGCTGTTAAGGAAAATTTGCACCTTCACAAACTTATTTCCAACAACAGAGAAGTGTTTGAGGGCATTAATGAGCGTGACTGTGCTGTTGAGATGAAGAATGTTGACTTTAAGCATGACCATCTTCCAATACAAAATGAACGTGGGACGTGGAAAGTGATGCATTTACCTTTAACACTGTGCTCAATGCAGATCCCAAGATGTTTTGCACCTTCAAGTATCGGTAAGATTGTGAGAACTGAGTTACATCACTTTTCTGACGCAAGCAGAAAGGTTATGGTCAGTACTCTTATATCAGATTTGTGAGCGAAAGTAAAGTGCATTGTGCCCTGGTTATGGGGAAAGCAAGAGTTGCCCCCACTAAGTTTGTCACCATGCCAAGGTTAGAGCTAACTGCAGCAGTGATGCGGCTGTGAGCAGCATGCTAAAGGAAGAGTTGGCACTTAAAGTTGATGGAGAATATTTTTGGACAGATTCTCAAGTAGTCCTTGGCTACATCAGTAATGACGCCAGAAGATTTCATGTTTTTGTTGCTAACCGTGTCCAAAGAGTTAGAGAGATCACTGAACCAAGACAATGGTACTATGTTAATGCAGGAGAGAATCCTGCCGACTATGCTTCGAGGGGCCTTACCAGTGCCGGCCCATCCAACAGACAATACAGGCGGTCACCTAGGGCCCCGTCTTGCTTAGGGGACCCTGCGAACACCAGTGTAATATACATTTTCCGTTTTTCATTTTGCACGTGCAACACGAGTGTACTTGTAAAACTATCAACATGCCCACAATGCACAGATACCATTTAAAGAATAGCTCTGTATAATTCATACATGACAAATAGCTGAAAATGATAATAATTACAAAAACAACATTATAAATAAAAGCGGAAAAAGATTAGAAACATACACAGCAGCCAAAGCACCACTCTCTGTTTAGCATAACACCTGCAGCAATTGACTCGGTTGATATCACATCATAGCTGTGTGGGCGGAGTCGGCGCCTCATTGGAAAAGCATCGTGTTGACCCAGAGCAGTGTACATAAAATAATTTCTGCCATTCAACGGAAAACTGGGACTGACCAAATAGGACCCAACGAAATGGCCAGAGTTTTGGTATCCCAACAATTTTTGTTATCCGAGTTTTCAGGCAAGAGATCATTTACAAACCTAAATGTGACGGCTTCTGAAAGTAAACTTTGTCTTTTTATTTTGCTTAATTTAATAAAATGAAAAAGACTACAGTAAAAGTCTGTCACACTTTTTATTGATATATTAAAAAGAATTTTAACATTGACAAAACATTAAATATCCACTGAAGTTCCTTAAAATGCACATCATTATGTGGTGTGTTAGCCTATAGCCTAATCATTTTCATAAGAACAAGCCGGAAAATATATAAAAGTATATTAATTATGAAAATATTCCTTACGAAAATTAACCATGATCAGGGGCGTAGCAACCGGGGGGGACGGGGGGGGGACGTACCCCTCAACAGAATGTTGCGATGACACGAATCAAATTTTACCATGTTATGATTTAATGTCGAAAGACAACAGAACCTGTTCTGTGTTCCTCGTCACGTTGCGCTGAACTCAGTAGTGATGGGCATAACAGCTCTTTTCAAAGATTCGGCTCTTAAGGTTCGGCTCCCTTAAAGAGCCGGCTCTTAAATGGCTCTTTATGTAGCATCATTCAGAGCCTTATATTATAGCTGTAAGGACTCACGGGACTCGTGCGGATCCATTAGCAACAATCTTTAATGAAGAATAGTCAACGGGCGGAGGTTGGTACACAGGTAACAGGAAATCACAGGGGCTAGACAAACTCGTAGTCGTGGAACAGGCAAAAGATCGGGGCTGGCGG
>JAUYWG010000428.1:0-15505 GCA_034779775.1 Enteromius afrohamiltoni | reverse complement strand
GCATTCGGACATATGAGTCTTTTTTGTCCAGATGTGTGAGTGCTGAGTGGAGTGCTGTGGAGATGGCGTCATCGGTCGAGCAGTTGGGCCGATACGCAAACTGGAAGGGGTCCAGGGAGGGGGGCAGGACATTCTTAATGTGCTGCATGACTAGCCGTTCAAAGCACTTCATGAGGATGGGGGTAAGTGCAACTGGACGGTAGTCATTGAAGCAGGAGGGAGATGACTTTTTTGGGACCGGAATGATGGTGGTGGCCTTGAAACATTTTGCCATGGTGTATTTGTCTAAAAAACAACAACAAAGCCAAAACAAACAAAAAAAACGTATGCATAAATCTGATTAGGTGTGATTTTTCAGAAATGCCAGCCACTCTTGTACTTGATCCACTCATTCTCCTTGTAAATGAATTCTAGCCACCAGGTGGTGCTGTCCTCTGCAGACACACTAATTATTGTTGACAATTAAACAGATTTGTATCATGCCTGAATTCCAGGAGCTAAGTTCTCATCAAAAATTGCTAGTAAATGTCCTACCTTGTAAAACTAATTTCTTTTTTTATTATTAGAATAGTATAGAAAAACAGTATAGAAAAAGTATTTTCTTGTAAAATGAATCAGTTTCATTTACATTTTTAGAAATCTTAGAAAGTCGCTCTCTGTCTTTAAAGTGATCATTTGCATCTGTTGATTTTGATGTGGTGTAATGCTCTACTTACTGATTGATGCAATTTTTCTTTTTCTTTTTTTTTGAGTTTAGATATGGAAATTGTTCTTTGTATCATTGAATATAGTGGTTTAAGCAAATTGAATTGTGTTTTAAGCAAATTCAGTTCTTTTATATGAGCCTGAATTCATCATTTTTGCAACTACAGACTCCAGGTTCATAATCATAAACCATGCAATTGAGTAGCATTTTCTCTTTCTTATCAGCCTTTATTAATTGTTTCTTTTTCAGAGTGTTTTGTTTAGAATCTGAGTTCAGATTGAAGGGAGATTACTTATTGGGTGGCCTTTTTGCTTTACATGAAGTTCAACATGCAACACCTTTGTCCTCCCCAGAAGCCATTCAATGTTTCAGGTAAGAAAGCATATTTTTTTGTGCAGCAGTATTTCTTCAGTATTTTGTTTCATATCACATGAAATAAAAGATTTGATTAAGCTCTGTTTATTTTCTAGATACACTGTTTCAAAATCTGGCTATCAGATGTTCCAAGTGATGAGGTTTGCTATTGAGGAGATCAATAACTCCACAACTCTTCTGCCCAACGTTTCTTTGGGATATGAGATTTTTGACCACTGTACTGACACAAAAAATTTCCCATCAGTCTTCAGTTTTATCTCGAAGAATAACTTTTTAAAACCTAAAGAAAAACTCAACAACTATCAGCCTAAAGTGATTGCTTTAACAGGGCCATATGGAAGCACAAGCACTATTACTATTGCACCATTAATAACAATGGACATTATACCATTGGTATTTTTATTTAATTAAAATTTTTTTAGACAGTTTACTTCCTTTTGTTCAGGACAACCAACTTGCTATATGATGCTAATCAATTGGAATGTTTTCTTCTCTTTCAAAGGTGAATTATGGAGCTTCTAGCTATGCATTAAGCAATAAACTGCAGTATCCGTCCTTTATAAGAACAATTCCTAGCAACAAAAACTTGATAGAGATGATTATTCACATAATACGTTGGTTTGGATGGAACTGGGTTGCCTTTCTTGGTAGCCAAGATGATTACAGTGACGACGGTCTAAGAATATTTAACAAATATATCAGCAATACTGGCATTTGTTTGGCCTATCAAGAGGCTTTTAGCCAAAGGGCAAACTACAGTCAAACACTTAAAAAGATTGATATGCTCAACATCAATGTCATTGTTGTTTTTGCTGTACCACAATATGCAAGCAACATTATCAAAGCAGCCATAGAAAACAACATCCGAGACAAAGTATGGATTGCGAGTGAAACCTGGGCTATGAATCAGCAACTTCCAAGAGAGCCAGGAATTGGGAAAATTGGCACAATCATTGGCATTACAGAGAGATTGTTGTCTTTGCCTGGATTTGATGACTTTATCTATAAAGAGAGGGGAATAATTAATTCTTATAGCACTGACAGTGACATCCAGAGTGAGAGTAAGACATGTAGTCAAGATTGTAATTACTGCAAATTGTTGACCGCAGAAGAGATTATAAATGAAAATCCCACATTCTCTTTTGCTATTTATGCTGCCATATATACAATAGCTCATGCATTACACAACGTTCTGCAGTGTGACATGAATGTATGCCACAAAAACATAACCGTTAAGCCATACATGGTGAGTGAATGGATCCTAAAATGATTATGAATGATAATGTTGAAATACATGAAGAACAATAGCATGTATTCTGGTATTAATACTGTTTGTCCTTGGTGTTTAACCGTACTTTAAAACAGCTTCTGGAGCAAATGAAGAAATTGGACTTCCCACTTAATAGCCGTCAGGTGAAATACGATGATAACGGTGATCCAACCATCAGTTTTGCGGTCGTACTTTGGAATACTGAAACAAATCCTCCACGTTTTGAGATGGTGGGCACGTATGATACATATCCAGAAATTACTTTTACTATCAACAACTCTGGCTTGCCCTGGCATAACAATGGTTCTGTAAGTTATCTTTTTGCAGAGTATTTATCTAAAGATTCACCTAACTTTGATTAATTTGGTCACACTTTATATTAGGTGGCCTAAACTACTATGTACTTACATCATAAAAAAAGTATAGTGTACTTATTGAGGTCATAACTGTACTGCAAAACGCTACCATTGAGGTGGGATTTAGGTAAGCGTAGTGACAGATATGGTGGTATGGTTTAAGTATAAAAGTAAAATCATATGTAAACAATAATGCATTGTATCAAATTATCATTTTAAATGTAGGTGTAAAATGTATATAATAGTTAAGGCTGCCAAATATAAAGTGAGACCATTAACTTTAATTACACATTTTTCCATTCCATAAAGGTTCCATTCTCAAACTGCTCTGTGGAATGCAAAGAAGGATTTTTGAGAGAGCCTGATGGATATCATAGTTGCTGTTTTCTATGTAAAAAGTGTCCACGTAACAGCTATGTGAATTATTCATGTGAGTATTTTAAGTAATATGATAACACATCTCATAACACATGTTACCAATACACAAGAGAAATATGGGAAGATGACATCTTCAAGTTTAGCATGTATAGGTTGGTAATTGTGAAGACGGACCAGGCAGAGAGGGATCCATTTGCAGCATGTATTTATAAAGAAAGATTGTACAGGCAGGGTTGGTAAACAGTGAACAGAGCAATAGAGGCAATACAAAATCCGTAGTCAAAGCCGGGCAAGGTCGAGGCAGGCAGCGAGATTCACAGTCCAGCAACAGTAGCAGAGGTCGGGGAAGGCGGCAAAGTAGACAGAGAACGATAAACAATCCAAAGTCAGTAACCAGACAATACAACACAGGGAAAAACACTCAGAATTGATAACCTAGGCAAATCAAGATTTCGCATTTAGACTGTAATATGGAACAGGTGCATATCAGTCCAAGGTATGAGGAATGATGGGAAAAAGATTCCAAAAGACCGGTTAATATTCCAGTGAGGGTTCCCTCTGATGATCCAAGGGAGGCACGGTGGGAACGTCCAATATGACAGTTATGTATAATCTAAAAAATTTGTCACATAAATTGAAATATTTTATAGTGTAGTTGTTATAGTAAACCATATATAGTTGTATATGCAAACTCAACCCCAGATAATTTGAATAAGTAAAATTATATAATGTATTTTGCATGTATGTTTTTAAAAACTGTATCATTATACTTTGTGTAAAATGTAAATGTGGGATTTCGTACAATGTGCAATTTAATAAATGGAACTGTGAGGTGCCAATAATAGTAAAAATAATAAAACAGTTATTTACAGTTAGAATAACTTTCAAAAAGCTTTCAGAATTACAAAAAAAAAAAAAATATTCATTTCATTAGATCATTTTATTTTGATCTAACTTTAAATGTTGGTATGTTTTTTTTTCCTTACAAAATTAAATTAATTACTGTACAAATGTCAAGAAGTGGACGTAACACAGAGGGTAAGTAAAAGTCAGTGTTGTTTATTTACAGTGCAGATGAGAGAACTGCAGGAGATGGAGAGAAGGTTTCAGGTAAGTTAGCAGGTAAGTATTCACAGGGTAAATGTTTCCTTGGTACACAGGTACACAGGTTAACTTGTCTGGAGGGAAGAAGTGGTAAGTTTAGAAAACAATTCGGCCGACATTGAGAGCCCCATTTCAGAATCGTACCTTTTCTCCAGGATAGAATCGGTTCATGATGTGCCAGCCACAGGCGCCCTTAAAACCATGTCCGTTGTTGAGCCCTCCAGAACCAGCAGATATATTTCCTCATGATGACTTTGTCCAATTTGAAGTAGTAGTGGACCAGCTGTACTCTTGATGCTCTGGTGAGGAAAGGGTTTATCAGTGATGGAACTAACATGAAAATTCACTTCCATGGGAGAGGTTTTGAGCTTGAGTCTTTTAATCAGGTCGCTGGATGAAGTTGCCTGCCGAGCCAATGAGAGCGGCCACTGAAATAGAGACATCATGGACAGTAAGAGTGACGAAATGGATTCATCTTTTCAATCAAAGGCACAATCGTACTCACCACGGATCGAGGGGGGCGGCGAGGACACTCACGGATGTGATGTCCAACATCTCCACAATAAAAACATAACTCGGAACTCAGGCGGTGTTGCCGTTCAGTGATCGAAAATCTCTTTATGACGATCTGCATGACTTCAGAAGTGGGTTCTGGAGGCCTAGGATGCTCTGGTGGGCTGGGAGAGAATGTTACAGTCCTTGTAGGGAGAGACTGATAAGACTGCATACGAGCAGAACATCAAAGGGTTTTTTGAATAAATTTTTCCAACCCCATTGCATCATCATGGGCAGCTAACATGAGACGTAAACTAGTGCGGAATTTCACAGAATATTCTCGAACTGGCATGTTACCTTGCTGCAGATGATATAATTCTTCCCCAGCTGATGTACTGGAGTCAGTGAAGTGTTGAACAAAGGCCCTATTTAAACTTACTGCTGGTCCAGCTTGGCTCCAAATAGTCTCTGCCCATTTTAGTGTGCGGATCCTGAGAGGCATGAAATCACATATGCAATCTTTGATTGATCATCAGAGTAAACCGTAGCAAATAGAACACTGTAACAAATGGGACTGATTATTGCAGGAGGTGAAGGAGAAGTGTTGACAATCGGGGTAACTGCAGGTGTCACAGGTGCTGGTGGTGCTGGTGTTGCGGTGAGTAAAACCTGTCGCAAATTGTCGACCAGCTCCTGGAATGGATCCATTGTACTCATCCTGCACTACGGTTATGGTCCCATCTTCTGTCAAGAAGCGGACGTAACACAGAGGGTAAGTAAAAGTCAGTGTTGTTTATTTACAGCGCTGTTAAACAGCAGAATAGAAGACTTCATTGAGGGGAGCATCAAAGAGATAGATTAACAGTCTTTGTAATATGAAGATTGGTAATGCTTGTTTGTTTTACAGATGATCAGTGATGAGAAGGTTTCAGGTAAGTCAACAGGTAAGTATTCACAGGATAAATGTTTCCCAGAGTGAGTCCACTTTATCAATGACGAGATCAAACAAAAGAGTGCTGTGTGGTGTGTTTTTTTAATGTGCGTGCTGATGAGGTACTAATTAGTGGCAGGTGGTGGTGACAGGTGACGGTGATCAGAAATCAGGGGAGAGGGAACATTGTGATTGGCTGATGGTGGAGCCTGGTGTGTCTGTGACAACAGATCTACCATTAATAAATACTGTAAACTCTTAATAACCAACAAAAAGTAAATTCATTCATATATGAAAATGACAATGAATAAACAAACAGCAAATAAATGGATAACTTCAAAGCAGTTCAGATTGAATAGATATCACAAAGATTAAATGTCAAAATGGATAAATTCCAAATGTGTTGGTATTTGGTGGCAGCCAAGTTCCAGAAGATAAAAAGTTATTTTTCAGCATCCTCTTCTTTTGTGCTGTCTCCCATTATGCACTATTATGCTGAATCTTTTGTACAGTTTAAACTTTGTGATCTCAAATTTCTGAGTTTCATTCTCGGATTATTTCACTGTTTTTCAGGGGACCCCTACACCTGTTCTCTGTGTGCAGAGAGCGAATGGTCTGAAGAGGGCAGTACGACATGTAAGAACCGTTCTGTTGTCTATCTTGAGGTCACAGAAATTCCCTCCATCATAGTCATGGTTTCTGCCACATGCCTAATTATTCTCCTTATTGCTATTCTTTGCCTTTTTGCCCATAATTACAACACACCAGTGGTAAAGTCTGCTGGTGGCAGCATGTGTTTCCTCATGTTGACGTGTTTGATGATGTCTTCAATAAGTGTGTTCTTTTTCTTTGGAAAACCCTCATCTATATTTTGCCTCCTGAGAAATGTTGCATTTGCTTTTTTCTTTACTGTTTTTCTTTCCTGTATGGCTGTCCGTTCCTTTCAAATTGTTTGTATCTTCAAAATGGCTGCCAAGTTCCCTAAAATCCACACCCTTTGGGTAAAGTACAACGGACAGTGGCTCTTTGTTGGATTTTTTTCAGTCATTCATTTAATTTCTTGTATACTATGGATGACTGTCTCAACTCCTAAACCCTCCAGTGACTCATTAAGTTTTAAAGACCTGACTATACTCAGCTGTGAAATGGGAAACACTGCAACTGTTAGTGTAGTTGTGTTTATAGGTTGGGTTCTTGGATTCCTTTGTCTCTTATTTTCTTACATGGGAAGAGATCTACCAAAAAATTACAATGAGGCAAAATCAATAACTTTCAGTCTCATTTTGTACAATGTGAGCTGGATTGTTTATTTCACAGCATACCTCATTCTCAAAAGCAAATACATCCAGCTTGTTAATGCAATGACACAGCTATCTAGTATATATGGAATTCTCTTCAGTTATTTCATACCAAAATCTTACATTATAATATTCCAACCGCAAAAGAACACTGCCACATACTTTCAAATATCTATTCAGAATTACACCCAAACCATTAGTAGAACGTAGTCCAGATTTGTTTAAGGGTAAGCGAAAATGGGCCTGCTTTGAATATTTCTACAAAACATGTATGGGCAATTCTACAGAAAATTTGTAAAAAAAAATTGTAAAAAAGTGTAAATTTTTCCAAATAAGTATGTATGTATGAAATATTTCTCCTCTACCCAAATTTGTCACTACCAAAACACATTAATAATAATTTCATTAAAAGATTTACATTGACCTATCTAGACTCTGCTTACTTCTAGACATTCTTCTTTGTAAAAGTCAAAAAGTTGATCATACTGATTCTAAAATTAAAGATTCATTAGTTTGAATATACATTTAAACGAAAACTATTAAAACATCTGGTATTTCCGTATACTTTATTTCGATTAAAACATGTTTCAGTCGTGATAGCACATTTTTGGTAATGACAGTAATACTTTGGTAGCAACCACATTACATTAAAGAATTTTAACTCAAATACTAAAACACTGTTGAAACATACTAAAATACAACAACAAAAAATGCAACCGTACTAACTTTTTGTTTATTGTTTATCCCCAAATATGAGGATTATATGTTTCCTTTTGTCACTACTGTAACAATGATGACATGACTACCAAACATCCACCAAAGGTTTCACTAGTAGCAATTTTGGCTATTTTAACTTAGTGTTAATAAGCGCATGGGTAGCTAGTACAGTTCTTAACAGTAGACATATAAAAATGGGTCCCACTTTCTATTTAGTGTCTTTATTACCTGTGTACATACATAGTAACTAGATGCGTATCTAGTGTGTAACCACAGTGTAAGTACACATTGTTACGTAGTATCTACAGATGTAATGTTTCTGTAACTACACACATGTAACAACCCTCAGAATGGTGTGTGTAAGTACAAATGTGTAACAGGACATTGGTAACAACACTTTTTTCACTTCACTAAGTAGTCATGTAACAGGGATTACATAGCTTCATTTTGTAAAAGCAGTACTATATGTATAAGAGTAACTGGAACAGGGGGTGATCAGGGGGTAAAGTTGGGATATGTAAAGTGGGTGGAGTTGGTGTACCTCTGTAATACCAGTGTAGCATTCTGGACACCAACCACAATTTAAATGTAAAGCCTAACTTACTGGCGGTTGCTGTGTAACATCAGAGTAATTACATGCTAAATCC
Source organism: Enteromius afrohamiltoni (assembly GCA_034779775.1). Lineage (NCBI taxonomy): Eukaryota > Metazoa > Chordata > Actinopteri > Cypriniformes > Cyprinidae > Enteromius > Enteromius afrohamiltoni. Next base: position 7,228 of record JAUYWG010000428.1, on the reverse strand, counting down.
ATAGCTATTGTCTATTTAATATAAAGTGTAACACTTTATTTACCAAAAAGTGCTGGTAGTCCTTTTACACATTTGTACTTTCATTACCAAAAAAGTGTTGTTACCAATGTCTTGTTACACATTTGTACTTACATGTTATCATTACAGGTTGTTACATGTGTGAAGTTACAAAAATATTACAGCTGTAGATTCTATGTACCGGTGTGTACTTACACTGTGGTTGCATACTACACACACATCTAGCTACTATGGAAGTACAGAGGTATTAGGGGCACTTAATATAAAGAAGGACCTAAAAATGTAATGTTATGGAATAACTCACCAAAACATGTGCTTAACTGCAGAAATAAGGTGTTCATAGTGACAGATTGTTTTTTTTTTCCATTCCTCAAAATGATGGGACCTATGTACTCACACTTTGTAGCTATGAGAGAAAGGAACACTGGAATATTTTCTGGTCATAAATCTATGGATTCAGTTAAAATTAGTCTCGGCCAATGGACATACACTGTTTTGGTAGTGACATGAAAAGTGCGGGACACTTTTTTAACTTAAAGTTTAAAAAAATATGCTTTTAAAAAGAACAGTGGGGAAAATACAAAAATTATGCAAACATAATTTTCAAATTTCAAGTTGAAATTTGGATATTAGGGTTTGGGGACAGCCAACTCGGAACTGAAAGTAAATTATTATTTTATATATTAAGCTTACTAATATTTGAAATATTAGTGTGGGTTTCAATAGATAATAGAAGGTCTAGATTAGAACCTTTTAAAATACTTAAATGATTTTTGGTTGTGGGACAGCTGCAGTTTACACAAGCTTTGTAAAATGTTCCATATACATATATGCATATATGTATAACAGCAATTATGAACTGCAAAATTTGAGAGAGAAAGAGAGAGAGATAGTGAGGTTAGATTAGTTCAACTTTAAATAGTTGTACATAAAGCTTATGATTAGCCTACATGCAACTGTTAAATGAACACATGTATATTTTTTATTTAGCTGTACATTTTAAAAAACAATTTTTAAACAATTTTCAATTGTCATACTGGTACATCTGTTACATACATCTGTTGTTATATCTGGTACATACATCTGTTGTTATGTTGGTTTTTGTTGGTGCTGTATTTAAGAACTGTTGCCCGTTTTGTAATTAAAAAAAGTTCAGCCTGTCATTATTATTATTATTATTTTACATTTTGCTACAAACATGCAATTCTTTCTTCTGTTAAAGACAAAAAAAGATCATTTTTTACAATTTGATTACTGGGGACAAAGTAGGAATTTTCCAGCGATTATACATGTTATCACTGAATTCAATAAAGAAGAATTAATATTTCATATTTTTAACCACAGATTAGAATTATAAATATTTATTTGACTCATGGTCATTTAACATCTCAATATAGTACATCAATATAGTAAATTTTTAGTTTGAATGCTAACCAAAACACACCTTATCATAAATTAAAGTGTATATTCGAAAAAGGAATGTTTAAATCTGGCACCAAGTCTGCAGGACACTGAATCTGCAGTTGTGGAGCTGACGGGCCCCGGGCATAGTTTCCCACCAGTGCCCCACTTGGCCACTTGGTGGCGTAATTCAATTTCAGAATCAAAATAATACATTTTCTTTTTTAAAACAGAGGTGCAGTTGCACTACGAAAGAGGATTAGGGCCAAGCAATAATTAAAAAATTTAGAGATTAAAGTCGTTAAATTGCGAGAAAAAAATGATTAAATTACGAGAAGAAAAAAAGTCTTTAAATAAAATTTCGAGGAAAATACCCCTCATATTTCGTGAAGTAAAAATGCAGAACAAAAGACTAGTTTTGGAAAAGATCTGCTACTTTTACACAGCATATTTAACGACTTTAATCTCGAAATTATGGAATTTTTTTTATTATTGCTTGGCCCTAATCCTCTTCCGTACCTCTTCCGCAGGGTTTCCGACCAAGTAGTTGGATAAAAAAAAGTAAACAGACGTACTGCGCACATTTAACTTAAATTCTCTGTACTGCTTAGATTATTTTTATATAGGCTTTTTTTACTTAAACAGGCTTGTTTGCTTTTCCTTCATTTTGGTTAATCTCATAATTTAAATATAGACCTACATTTTTGGGGGATGCGTTCAGAGGATGAACCTTCATCAAAAAATTTTAATCAAATCAAACCCTTGCACATGGTAGGCTATTGCTTGCGTACAGGATTGAGGCAAATCGTGCGTTTCATACAATTACTATGGCTATCTGTCGTTGCCTGCAAAGTGGACAGCAACATTTTACATGCCTTATGCAATATGTATATTATTCATATTATTTATTCATATATTTATATTTATACATGCTTACTAATGTTATTCGCAACTCCATATACCAAATACTTAATACCAAATACCATGGTTTAAGTAATCTCTCTCTCATCACTTTTTTTTTTTTTTTTTTTGCATCAGTGAACCCATTCATTCATTTAACAGAAGGCATATTTTTTGCGCCAAAAATACGAAGCGAGGAAAATTGACGGGCCGCCTCCCCCCTTTCAGAAGGTGGTGCCGATTTACCACATTTTGGAGTTATAAAGAAAGTTCTCTGGGAACCCTACGATTAGGCTGTACTTTAACACAGAAGCATAACCATAACAATTCCCTATCGTATTACAACCGTCGATAGGGCATTTGAAAGTGTTTTGATTTATTGTTGGGCTACATGAAACTAAGGTTCCCTTGTTGAAGACCTTTGTGGATCCCTTAATTTAAAGCCACAGAAGTGATTTTACATATCATTGAGCTACTGAAATATCGAGCAGAAAAAAAAGAAAGACTGTAGGTCTGTGGATCTTCCAAAAGAGAAAGTTTAATATTTTAAAGATAACAACCCAGAAATGTTTGTCCATGCATGCAATAGAACCATGAAACCATGCTTGATTCATTGTATTTTTTTGTTTTGATTTTTGCGTTCAAACGAAAGCAGTGTACACAAGTCCTTTATTCTTATACAAATGAAGTCGCGAGTTCTGACGAGTAAATGGCAGATGTTTTGCAATTCAAGGCGCATCCATAGACAGGATTTAGTGCTTTACAATGAGGAGGTTCGTCTTTTGTTAAGCTCTTGTGTTTCTTATTGAAAGGCTTTACAAAGGGTTCATCCTTCATGGAGTTTTAAAGTTACTTTCCACTAGTTCATTTCAGTCCTTGAGAAAACCTAAAGCAATGTTAATGTCCTTCTCTTTTCCTTTGAGACCGAAAACTCAGTCCACACAACCAAACACAGGCCATTGTGAACCTGATCCAAAGCCTTCCAAATAACTTGCAGTCTATAGAATTCATTATAGAACGTGTTTGATTAGCCCAGTACAAACAGGACAGGACAGACGCGTGGCATTTTACAGTGACACAAATTAAATATGTCAAATTGTGGGTTGTAGCCTATTAATAGTTAGTTGATATCAAGTTCAGCATTTTGTTGAACATTGCGGGAAGCCGTTTGTTTCTTTTAGTTTTTTTTCTTTCTTTCTTTTTTTCCCCCTGAATAGTATAGGCGGTTCTCCGATTTGTTTCGCTCTTGGTTGACCCGTTCGGTGGCATTCAGAATTCAGGCCGTCATCTTTTGCATAAGCTAAATTCGTTCAGTATGCCTATATCATATTTAATTTAAAGTGCATAGACAGTGTCCATAAATGTACACAAATAATAATCACATATGTCTACACCTGCATATTTTTTGTTATTGTATTGTCTGTACTTATTTTCATATCAGTTAACCAGTACAGTATTTTAAGGGTGAAGCATCGTGCGACCAGTAGACCTAAGAATATTAAACGCATTTGTAGTGTTTACAAAAGTTTCTGTTTTTGTTTATATATATATATATATTTAAATTGAGAAACGAATTGGGTGTGTTTGTATGGCTTTAATTTAGCTTACAGGGCCTATATGTGAGCAGAGAAATCAGCTTTTCTTCAGCATGTAGTGGTTTAATTAAAGGCTAATGTGGTGCAACATGTTAAATTTAAGCGTGAAAGCAGCATGATAAACAGCATCGACGAATCACAAAGGAGTGAAGCCATCCACTATGTACCTAACTGCTGTGCTCCAATTTCATACCGATTTCGCGCTACTTTGCAGGACAGCACTGCAGCGTTTTGAAACAATTCTGCGCATTACACGCAATTTAATCTGAGATTTAGGCCTACTTGATAGATTTCCTGTAGCCACATAATTAATACGCACATACAAAACAGTAAACATTTTATTTCTATTAAAAAAATAATAATAAAATAGTTTTATCTCTAATTTTAGACTAGTATTAGATTTATAAAGAAGAAGAAGGAAGGAAGGAAGGAAAGTAGAAGTGTCGATATAACGATATAAATTGCCAATTGTCTGTTGCGTGTCCTGCGTCTTAAGCCAATGTCAAGATCTTCGTCATTTTTTGTAATTACATGACTTTGACTAATGGTCTGTATAACTTTCAAATGGAATTCCGTTTTTCTACAAAATATGCACATTTTTGTAGACCTGGAGATAATGGCAGACGTTAAATAATGCTATGTATTCTATATTAAACGTTATCAACACGCATAAATAAACATTTATAAAAAAAAAAAAAAAAAAAGTCCTACATTGAATGCATGTTGCTCACATAAGTAATGTCAAGGACGTTCTCAAGGATCCACTCTATTGATGGGGAAGTGTGAAAAATCGGGCTGATAGGGCCCTCGAGTAGGCGTTCCTCTGATTCTCCTCGCTGTGGTGTTTGAAGGGAGCATCTGTGACAATTCTTCCTTTTAGACATTACGTCCAAACTGCAAAAACACAAGGGATAGCATATGCTTTACGCTTTCGGATTCTACTCAACCCATACACACAACGATAATCTTATGAAAAACGTGTGCGCAGAAGCTTACACAGTTATTGAGAAGACACTTAAACTCCATGGCACTTATTTGTGCTAGTGGCGCAAATTTAAGTAGCCTGTAGTAGCCTAATAGATAGGACTCTTACAGTAGGAGTACAATATGAGTTTACAACATGATCTTTGAAAGAAATAATATAATAATAACAATAATATTGCAAAAAGTATTGGGTTTTACTGGCAGCTGGATGCCAGTAACTTACTGTAGATTTAAATGTATTGTCATTTCTGGCAACAGTTTGTTCAAAGAAAAATGAACATTAAACATTTAAAAGTCTTTATCTTTACAGGAATAAATAAAATAACAGCCTCATGCAAAGCATTTCTGAGAACCAATATCAGAAAAAAAACAAAAGAAGTTTGATGAGGATTTCTGGTTCCCAGAATGCTTTGCATGAGGCAGTTTTTAATAGTTTTGTACAGATAAAGACTTTTTAATGTTCATTTAACTTTGAACAAACTGTTGTCAGTAAATTTTAATAAATTTAAATTTACAGTAAGTTACTGGCGTCCAGCTCCATAATTACAGAAATATTTTTACAGTGTAAAAATTAACATTACCATGCCTCTATGTATAAGGCAAGGTTTAAAAAGAAAGGATTAATTCTGTCAGTGTGGAAAAAATTCACTGGTCCGCAGAGAGCAAAGTTATAATGCCAGCTGGACACCTTGTGTGATTTTAAATGCAGACCCTGAGCCAATAACTCATCACCAAACACACAAAAGTATTGGGACACCCACTTCTTTAGAACAGAAAAGGGCACTTCCAAAGCAAAAGAATGTATTAATATAAAGGGAATACTCTTAATTAGAAGAAAGATCACCTTAAAGCAACGTATTTATTACCTTTCTTCCCTTAAAACCAAATACCAAATTCATGTTGCATTGCTGCATTAATAGAAAGAAAATTATGATATAGACAAGTTCTAAGTGCCCAACCAAAGGGAACTATAACAGTGAGTTTTAAAAAGGGAAAAGAAGAAAACAATTTTATGTGGCTTATGTGATGTTTTCTCAAGTATTTGAGTTGTGAATTCAACTGACTAATGAAAGATAAAAGACATGGAACAAAAAAAAAAAATGACTCTATAGGTTGTTTCTGAAAAGTATCTTATTACAACCTATATTTACCTTTTAAAGGTACTTTGGTTCCTTAGTGGCTTGAATGTTTAACACTTTAACCTTCACCCTTATAAGGAGCTAACTTAAAATTATTATTAGTAGACATCTAGTAAATAGTATTCAGTACTTTAATTCAATTTAAATCCAGATAACTATTTAATGGGTTATTTTGCACTAATAAACATTCTTTTCACTTTATTAGTGTCTTGGATACATTTCTTAGATACAAGTTGCTTCCTCAAAGGCTCTTACTCCATGCCTTTTATCTTTTACTAGTTAGTTGAATTCACTTGTTTCACAAAGTCATCTTCAATGTTCAATTTTCAATACACCAGAAATATTTGAGAGAACATTACATAAGCCACATAAAATAGTTTTCTTCTTTACAATGTTTTCACCATTACAATTTCCTTTGCTTGGGCACTTAGAACTTTTCTATATCATAATATTATTTCTATTGATGCAGCAATGCAACAGGAATTCACAGCAGACATGGATATGGGGCAATACAGAAGTAAAAAAAAAATCCTTTTGATATTTTTTATTTTTCAAAGTAAGCTCAACCATATCAGAGATATCAGTTAAACCAAATGTCACTCAAAACAGTCAAATGTTTTATTTGCCTTGAAAGTTGATGTAACTCTGTAAAACCTAGTAAGTTTAACAACTAAGTAAAGCTAACTACCTATATCTAAGTAAGGTGAACTAATGGATTTTACAATTTAGCTAGCTAATGTTAGCTAGGTCAACAAAATAAACATTGCATATGAATATTATTATACACAAGTATGTATGGTCACTCTCCATAGTTTCTTTTTTTATTTTTTTTTTCAATAATTTATTTGTATTTGGCCACCCTTTATGTTTGTCAGTATTCCCAAGAAGTAATAGTTGTCCACATACAAAGTTTCTGTCTAATATATTATAAGTATATAAGTAGAGGTGTGATCCTCGGCATCCTAGCCAAATTTGCCCATTGCCTTCTCACCATCATGGCCTTCTGACCTGTCTGCTCTCCACCAATAAGCTGATGTGTGTTGGGCATTATAATTAAGAACCTGAACAACTGTTTGTAAATGTAAATTTGAAAATGTAATTGTAATGTTAATAAAAAAACGCCTTGTGTTGACATGGTTCATATTAGGACAGACAACATATATAATAATATTTATCACTTACAGCAGTTTT
>JAUYWG010000427.1:0-15511 GCA_034779775.1 Enteromius afrohamiltoni | reverse complement strand
AAAAAGAAGTTAAATAAGAGAGCTAGCGCCCCCCAAATGAATGTGGACTGAGTGTGTGAGCTGATGTTAAAAGTTGTACCTGTTCTGTCTTTTAATAAATATTATATTCTTGATATTAAGCGTTTTCCAAGAGTTCTTAGATCTCATCTCAATAAGATGAGGCAGACGCTTGGATGCAACAATATTCAAATATGCAAATAATCTAAATTCAATCTAGTTTTAGGGTTTTTTTGTTTTGATTTTTGGTGGCACTAAACACCGTCATAGTAATTTTCCACAACCCTCTAATAAAAGCTCTTGCTCTGCTTGAGAAAAAAAATGGAGCTCGCTCTTTTGACATTTCTTCAACCAATTAAAGAGGCTATACTAAATCCAGCTATACTAATCAACAACAGGTGCATTCAGAGAACCGGATTTGTGAGCTCATAGTTAGCGCGATGATATCATCTTAGATGTGTAAATTAATCTCGGATGTATGAAGTGACGTACAAAGAACGGACCCCAGGAATGAACTGCTGGGACATTCGGCAGAACACACCACATGGCCTTTCACCAGATTTTGTTTATGCGGACGTTTTGCTTTGACATTCCCAGTCTAACACCCCACACCCGCCCAGAACATCTCTTCACGTGCTTGGTCTTCAGAAAGAACCAAATTAAAGTCACCAGGTGCAGATGGTATAGCTCCAGCCTGTCTGAAAACCTGTGCTGAGCAGCTGGCCCCCATCTTCACACAGATCTCTGGAGCTGTGCGAAGCCCCTTTCTGCTCCAAATGCTCCACCATCATCCCCATCCCAAAGAATCCCAGAATAACAGGACTTCACGACTACAGACGGCCGGCATTAACAACTGTGTTCATAGTGTTGGATTATCTGAAGGACTTTACTGGACCCCCTGCAGTTTGCTTACCTTACAAACAGGTCTGTGGATGATGCAGTCAATCTGGACAGACCAGGGACTTATGTGAGGATCCTGCTTGTGGACTTCAGCGCTGCTTTCAACACCATCATCCCAACACTCCTGCAGACCAAACTAACCCAGCTTTCTGTCCCTAGCTCTGTCTGTCAGTGGATCACCAGCTTTCTGATAGAGAGGCAACAGCTAATGAGAATGGGGAAAATCACATCCAGCACCTGTATGAGCAGCACTGGCGCCCCTTAAGGCTGTGTTCTCTCCCCACTGCTCTTCTCTCTCTACACCAATGACTGCACCTCTAAAGACCCCTCTGTCAAGCTCCTGAAGTTTGCAGATGACACCACACTCATCGGCCTCATCCAGGACTCATCAACCCTCATATGTGGCGCTTTTCCACTGCGTGGTACGACTCGGCTCGGCACGGTTCGTTACGGCACGACATGGATCAGTTCGGCTCGGTTTGCGCTTCCACTGCAGTTTAGTACCGCTTTAGAATGGGCGGGATTATTCACGTGTCGTTATAGTTGCCTCTACTGCCGTGACATCCTCGTAAGCGCGCCACAAACAAACACACAACAATGGAGCATTTTTCATTCCGCGTCGCCCCATCAAGCTCTCGCTGGATCCGATCCCCGGCTATCAACGAGAGGAACTCCTGTACTTCCTCAATAGACCACGAGACAGCCATTTTTGGTTGATACAAAAAGGTGCGTTTCTTCAAACAAAACAGTTGCGTCCGATCCTTAGCTGGCTGTTCTGATTTAACTCTAGCGGGTCTGTTGTGTCTCGTGTGGCAAGTTCAGTGACGCAGTAATGACGATTTTGTCCGGCTAATCAGTGACCAGCAGAGTTTACACATCACGTTTTGGTAACGGTACGGCTCGCTTGGAACCTCGACTGAGGTGGTACTAAAAAAAGGACCAGGTACTGTTCCCAGTGGAAAACCCCCAAAAGTGAGCTGTACTGAACCGTGCCGTGGCGTACTATGCAGTGGAAAAGCGCCAATAGACTTTTGCCATCTGGCCGGCGCTACAGAGCACCGAATACTAGGACAGTTAGACACAAGAACAGTTTCTTTCCGCAGGCAGTCTACCTCATGAAAAGTTAATAATTCTGCCACTGTGCAATAAAAATATGTGCAATAACTTGATTATTATTTAACATTATCGTACACCCTTCATCTTGTTATTATTTTGTAGTATTTTATTATACTATTTGTTGTTGTCTCTGTGTACTGGAAGCTGTGACATCAAAAAAAATTTAATGCAAAAATACTTGGCAATAAAGCGCTTTCTGATTCAGTAAAACACTGATCTCAGTAATGGTGGCATCATTTTAACCAAAAAAACTTCAGCATCTGATCCTCTGTAACTCACAAAAACAGCAGGTGTTAATCAGTGTTCATGTGTGGAACACAGATATGGCAGGACCTGGACTATCTACCTCTGTTTAAAGGTGCAACCAGAGGTACAAAATTTTACCCTTCAGTGCACCACCCCAGCAACACCTTAAAAGTACAGAATTGTACTTTTTTTCAGAGAGCGTGGGTTGTTGTTGATTGTGATCTTCTAGTAATTATTGGCAACAAAAACATTAGAGGAAAAGAGAGTACAAGTGGGAGTGGAGTTTACACTGAACCAGAGGAGGCGCCGTTGTGGCCCAGTTGGCTTAGCAGATTGAAAATGGTGATAAAATACATTTTTGCCAGGATTTGTAACAGGAAAAGCATGATTTTAAAAATGCATGTCAAAGATGAATAAACTCAGGGCAGTAAGACAGCAAAAATAATATTATAAAATTTACAATAAGATATTAAAGCAAACTTCAAAATATTGTTTACACAATATTTGTTGTAGGTACAGTGGGAATGGCTCATCCTCTTCTTCTGATCTTTCTGCTCATTATACACAGTAAGCTGCTTAAACACCTGAGAGATTCTCAAGAGATTTTACATACAGCTTTTTGTTCCAGAACCCTTGATGCTGCTAATTTTCTCCGTATGAATTATGTTTCAGGGGTTCATAGTAAAGATGCTTGGGCTGTTAATTACAGTCATCTACGCATCTGTGCACTAAAGAACTCGTCCGTGGTAGTGAGCTGCAATTATACATACCCTTCTGAACATCAGATCAATGAAGTGTTCTGGACCAAAGGACCTGTAGTTAATCCTCAAGATCTGTCTGTGGACCCTGAATACAGTCAGAGGCTTCAGTATCTGGGAGATAAACAGAAGAACTGCACCATCAGACTGGGTCACGTGACAGAGAAAGATGAACATATATACTATTTCAGATTCACTACTGAGTCAGGTAATGGAAAATGGCTTGGTCAACCAGGAGTAACTCTTGCCGTCACAGGTGACTTTTATAAGGTTTCACTCTTTTTCTGTACATCATATTGAATAATAATCAGTGTGACAGCAGCTCTAGATATGTGGTGTTGTTTTCAGATCTTCATGTGGAGTCTCCTGAGAGAGTGACAGAGGGAGATTCAGTCCATCTTACATGTAAAAGCAGCTGCGTTCTTACTGACAGATCAACATTCATCTGGTACAAAAACTCACAGCCATTAACTGAGAGAAGAGACAGAAACAATCAACTCCTGCTGCAGTCAGTCAGAAGAGAGGACGCAGGCAGATACAGCTGCGCTCTACGTGAACACACTTACATCTCTCCTGCTGCTTATCTCAATGTCATGTGTGAGGATGAATTTAGCTTTTCCTGATTCTGCTGCTCTTATTATTTCCATCACAAATAAGCTCAGATCCAGACCGTTGGATGTTTTCTAGATGTTTTCTGCTAAAGCGCAAAATGCTTCATGTTTTAAAAGCTAAAAAAATACAAATGTTACTTCTAGATCCCCCACAGCACACATTAGTAGCAGTGAGTCCATGCTGTGAAATAACGGAGGGAGATTCAGTGACTCTGAGCTGCAGCAGTGATTCAAACCCACCTGCTCTGAACTTCAGTTGGTTTAAAGGAGAAACGATTGTAGGAACTGGAAGAATCTACAGGATCTCAAAGATCACCTCTGATAACGGTGGGGCATACAAGTGCAAGTCCATCAGTGAACATGGAGAGAAATACTCTGATGCTGTGACTTTAAATGTCATGTGTGAGTTGTCTACTGGACCAGGATGTCTACTGTGATTTTTAGTAAATATTAGTAGCAAAAAAAAAGTGTTTAATCTTTTGTCCCAGGTGTAGGAGATCGGATGATATTGTATATATCTGTTGGAGTGGTTTGTGGAGCTGCAGCTATCGTCACGATGGTGCTGCTGATTTGGTAAGATGTGTTTACACAGCTAAATAAAGTCTCCAAGGAATTTATTTGGCTCCACACTCAAGAGTTTTAAAACTAACACTGAAGCTTAAGTTAAAGTTCATGAGATAATGAGGTTATTATTTAAGTGATGATTGACCATTATTGTAGACACCTGATGTAAGTAAGCAGAATCATCAAAGAAGAAAATAACAATTTGTATGTCACCATTAAAGTGGTCAGTGTTTGCTTTAGTTGGCCTCTTGACCTATCATTTTTTAACATTTTTTGTTTGGCTGCTGTAACTGAGTTATAACAGCCTCACAAACCAGAGGAAAGGTGGTCTTGTGGCCTTGATTATGTTTTGGCATAACTGTCATGTAGTTTGCAGACCAGGACATTTAATATTTCTTTTAGTTTTTTTATTTATTTAAGGGATTTAGAATTCTTAAGGATTCTAATTTATCAGATTATACTGATATAACGTTCAGGGTTTAGCGCAATTTCGTGTATCTTACAAGTTTGGTCTTATTATTTTGAAACATATTGTTTCTATACTCTGAAACATTTCGTATGTTTTTTTAAGGAGAAGCAGGATGAAAAAGATAAAGGACACAAAGGAGTCTCAGGTGAGAAAAATGAGTTTGTTTATAATTACTGATGAGGTAAATTGAATTGTATAGTGAGTTATTTATAGGCATTAGTTGTCTATTCTTTCTTTTTTTCAATGGCAAAGATGAGTCCGTCCAGACCTCATCACAGCAGATGTAACGCTCCTGATGTTAATTTTGCTGAAACTGTATATGAAAATGTAATGGTAAGTTATCGTTATGGTTATTTTCTGGATTTTACAGAGGTTTTTTTTTTTTTTATCCAACATCCAAATGAAACAAGGATTTTGAACCTTGATTATTTATTTATTTACTTATTCATTCAATCAATTCTATTCACTTAAAAAAAATCACTTCACACAAACGAGAATGTATAAAATGCAAATCATGCAACACCACAAACTCAGCCACAGAATCTGCAGGGAACACAATGTGTTTCACTTGTTCTAAGAATGCAACAGACTTCTGCAATTTGGTTAACTGTAGTGACTGTTAGCCTGACTCTACTACTACCATCCATGTACAGGATGATGCTTTTGGCAAAATGAAAATGCATATTTTTAGCTCAGGGGTCACCAAGTTCAGTCACGGAGGGCTGGTGTCCTGCAGAATTTAGCTCCAACCCTAATCAAACACACCTAAAGCAGCTAAGGTCTTACTAGGTACACTAACCATAACCCTAAACTCTGCAGGACACCGTCCCTCCAGGATCAAGTTTGATGACCCCAGGTTTAGACTGACGATACTGTAAAGTCATTAATTATAAGCCAGAAAATTGGAAGTGTGTTATTAATCAGTTTATTAATAATCTTAATTTTTTTTTTTTTTTTTTTAATTCAGACTGAAAGGAAGAAGCCGTAGTATTTGCGACGCACAGCAAAACATTTTACAGCCTCTGTGGGTGGAGCCCTGAATCAGTCACAATTTGCATTTGTTCATTCAGCAGATGAATTTATCCAAAAGAATCATAATATAAAGCAAAATAATACACAAGCTAGAATTGAAGTGCTGAAAAGATGGATGAGAATTTGAGATCTTAGGAGAATATTTTATTCAGAGTTTAAGGAAAACAAATTGAAAAAAGTGTATTTAAATTCTTATAAAACTAAGTTTAGTTTTCATTTTGTATAATATAAGTTGTTTATTTTTTGTCTCATTGTTTGTTTTCAAGACAAGTTTTCACAGTCTTCTGTCATTTTAAGGATTAGGAATGAAAGACTAATAATAAACATTTTCATAAATATGAAAATCAGACTTTTCCAGGTTTTAAGTGATATATTCAGGTCCCGGGGGCATCTACCAACCAAAGAAATGTATAAAAGATTAACACAGTCACTGTTTTGGTAAACCTTTTTATGCAAGCATCTGAAATACATATAGAGTAACCTTGCACTATTGCATATTGTGTTTTCGTTATTATTGTTACTGTCTTTTCATTATTGTGCAACTAAACTAAATTGCTTGTTATTTGTTCAGTATCATCAATTGTATAATGATTGACAGGTTTGTTTTCATTTTTTCTTTAGAAAAGACATTGAAATAAATGTCAGATTGAATTGAATGCAGCCAATGAGTATTTATTTTGTCCAGAAATCCTAAATGATGTCTAAATGAGACTGCAGTTGACCTACTAAGTCATTGACAAGAAGTCCACAACAACCACATTTAAACCAAATTTAATCCTCCTATAGATGTCCTATCTGGTATCACAGTCTGCACCTTCAGGGGACATAATATCAACATCTGTACAAGACTGACTAGTTTTGACGTACTTTGGCTTAGTGAGTAGGGTCATGTCACCCAGCTGCTTATTACTCAACTGACTCAGGCCTTTTCAAAAATAGCCAAATACAAAAGAGGAAGTGAAAAAGAAAGACATAAACAAAAAAATGTGACAATGTTTATGGTAGTTGAGAACGCAAAGCTTTGCACTGTAAAGAAACTTGCTTAGAGAGAAATGCTTCAGTTGTTTGATAAACAGTATGAACATCCGATCAAAATTCTTTTCAAACACTGTTATTCCTCAATTATTCAGTGAAACCAACTTAAGGGCAGATTTCAACACAATTTCTCATCAAGTCCTTTTAGAAAGATTATTTTCTATTGGTATTACTGGCATCCCTCTTAGTTGGTTCAGATCCTATCTTTCTGTTCGTACTCAATTTGTACAACTTACAAAATTCAAATCATATATTTCACCTGTTACAGCTGTTGTTCCTCAAGGCTCTGTTTTACTTATTATTTATTTACTACTTCTAGTTCGCATTTTTAGGAAATATGGCATCAGTTTTCAATGCTATGTTGACGACTCCCAGCTTTGCGTGTCTTCTAAGCCAAATTCTACTCTTCTTCTTCTCTCTTGGACTTTTTATAAGAGATTAAATCTTGGTTCTCATGTAATTTTCTAAAGATGAATACTGACAAAACAGAAATTCTCCTTGTTGGTACCAAATATAACTTGTTAAAATCCAATAGTTTTTCACTTTCAGCTGATAACTTTGGAATCTCCCCATGTGCTCAAGTCAAAAGTTTAAGTGTTGTCCTCGATAGTACTTTATCTTTTGAAAAGCATGTGAATAATATTAATCAGTCTGCGTATTTCCACTTACGGAACATCGGCCAGCTCCGTACATTCCTTGCACCAAATTCCACAGCTATTCTTGTTCATGCTTTAATGAAGAATACTTCACATATTGACTTTTGTCAATATGCCTTATTTTTTACCCCACAAACTTTTTCATAAACTTCAATTGGAGCTTCAAAAAACTCTGGTTAATTATTAGAACTTCTTTTATTGATTCTACACCATCTTTGCTGTCTTTCTGTTAAATACAGTGTGGATTACAAGATCCTAGTTATTACTTTTAAAGCTCTTCATAACTACACAACATATCTTTCTGACTTGCTTCATATTGTGTAATCTAAGATCTTCTTCAACTGTCTCCCTTGTTGTACCTTCTGTTCATTTAGCCACTATGGGGCCTAGGGCATTCAGTTATGCTACTACTAATCTCTGGAATTCACTTCTACAATCCATCAAAGAAATTGACTGTTTAACTGCCTTTAAATCACGTCTTAAAACTTAGATTAGCCTTTTCCAAACAATTTTAAACATTAAAGTACTTTTTTCATGCTGCTGTTGTATTGTTTTTATTGTTTTAATGTTATCTTTTTATTGTATGGTGTCCTTGAGTGCGAAAACAGATGGCACCAGCGACCGATGTGGAGTCGGGGAGCCGACAGCGGAATGAGGCGTAGTCGGAGGGAGGGAGGAGCCTGACGGAGTCGGCAGGACGGAGGGATGAGGCGTAGCTGGAGGAGTGGAGTCCAAAGGCGATGGATGGTCGACGACCAACCAAGACGGAGCCGGAGGGACGATGGAGCCTGGAGGAGCTGGTGGACTGACGAGCCACGGTGGAGAGGAGGGAGCTAGGTGGCATTATGGAGCCGACGAGTCGGAGGGATGAGGCAGAGTCCGAGACTCTGAGGCTGGAGGCGGAGCTGAGGGATCATTCGACCATGACGCCGATGGCAGCTGGCAGCGCCGTGGTGAGACCAGCACACAGATGGTGGCCTGAGGTTGAGCAGCGGGGCTGGCAGAAGATGGCGGTGGCATGGACATAGATGGATGGATGGATGGGCGGGTTTTCATTCCCCAAGCCAGGTGCCAGGTACCTGGAACAAGAGGGCGCCTTTTAGGAGCGGGAACTGAAAGAAGTCTGTGTGGCATTGCCACTGGGAAACGCACCCAAGGCTTGGGAACTTGGGGATTCCGGTTAACAGTGTCGCACCTGGTCTGACGTCATCGGCTCTGGCTCCAGGGCGATCCTCAGCTCTGTCCCGTCCTTTAGCGATGGCTCGTCGGTCGCGCCGGGCTCTGCCGTGGTGTCAGCGGTGGGCTTTGGTAGTGGTTCCACATCGCGGGGAGATGGTGGGCTGGGTTCTGGGTCTGGAGTGGCACTGGGGAGATCATCCATGGGATAGACGGAGAAAAGCGATCCATTACACGCCAGTGTCCACTCCACGAAGGCGGCGAAGTCCGCTCGAGAGCCATCTTCGGACAGCAGCACTCTGTGCTTAGGTCTCAGGGTTCGTCGGTAGAAAGCATAGAGCTGTCCAGAAAGCTGGTGTAATGAGCAATGTCCAAGAACTGTCTTGTATGGCTCTCGAGCGATTTATCCCCTTGGAGAGGAGGAGATATTCAGGAGTGAACGGGGTATCCATGGGGAAGACTGGGGAAAAAAATTTAATAAAAACTGACAAAAACATGGAAAGCAAAAAGGTTGGGAAAAACACAGCGCTCACTCTTAATCTTGTGGTTGGTTCATTCTGTCACGGTTCTGTTGCTGGAAGGACGAGTAGAGATTCAGAGTTCCCCAAATAACAGTTCTTTAATACTCATAGAGGTTTACAGACAGACAGGTAAGCAGATTTGGGAGCACACACAAATGTAGACACACTCAATGAACCGACAACAAAGACCAAACAGAATGAAACTTAAAAAGGGCAGACAATGACATTGAAATGACATTGAATGAAATTGATAAGACACACCTGAACATAATCAACAATAGACCGAAACTAGGTCACGGAGAGCACATGGGGAAGAACAACAACAAACACTGTGTAGGGGCGTTACACTAACTTGTATAATGTATGTTACAAATGTTTCTTTTTGTTTGTTTAGATAAATGGTGATCTTTATGGATGAAAGTTGCCGCCACTGAATAAAAAATATAAAGTTGCAACTGCAAGTTATAAAGTCGCAATTCTGAGAACATTTGACTTTATCGCAATTGCAACTTTATATCTCTGTGATATATAAATTATGTGATATATGATAATTAGGACTTAATCTGGCTGCCTCTGGTGTGATATCTGTGCCAATGAGAGCAAGCAAGCGTCACTTACTGGATGTTGTGTACTCCTATAGCTGAAACTTGACAGCCACGAAAGCACACTACAACACCCATATTCTTTTTTAACACTTTGTTTTGCTCTGTGTAACAAACACATCAGGAGAGCCAACTGATGACATTGATTTCCTCCATTTATTTTTATTCTCTAGTCCAGGAGAATAGCCCTTGGAAATCTGAAAAGGCAGATAAGCCACTCATCATCATGGCCCGGAAAATTATTGTGGTCTCTAAAAACTTGTTCTCTTTAGATTCTGCCACTGACAATGTCTTCTAATAAGGCCAATGTTACCATTGCCATAGACTAAGGGTTATATTAATTTGCACTAGAGCTGTTGCGATTGGTCGATATAGTCGACTGTGTCGACACTGATAATTAGTCAACCAAATGCAGAAATGTCAATTCATACGTTTATGACCTCAAGGTTGGACTATAGTAATGTTTTATTGGGTGGTTGTTCTGCACACTTGATAAATATGGCCAGGATTTCTATATTGCTTTGATTCAAAGTACCTCAAGATCGTCATGTACCGATGTCATCCCGATCAGCCTGCACATGCAAACCAAGCCAAAACCTAGATATTTTAGGCAATATAGAAATCCTGGCTAGGAAGCATCCAGGAAAAATGGCATGTAGGGTCACCCTAGTCTTTGAAAAAGTTGTAACAGCATTAAATTTTCTTTCAATAGCAAGTTCATAAAAGTCCTAAATATTCTTAATGATAAGGACAATCTTAACCTTTTGTAGACGTTTTAAACATTTGAAGATTTTGGGATTTGTGAAAAGGCAAACATGTTTTTGATTTGCTAAAGATGGTAACTGATTTGTCAAGCAGCTGTCTTCTAATATTATGTGTATTTCAGGGGGGTTTACTTTCTTGATATTATTGGCTTATTAAAAGCAATATGCTTTATTCTTCATTTTTATATGGGCCATTCTACAGAATTGTTTGTAAGTTAAAACACGCCTTTGTATGTGTGCAAATAATATCCAGTGTACAGATTTCTAGTAATTGTGCAGGTAATTTTCAGAAAGTATTGAAATATTTCTATTTAACACACACTGTTAGACATGTCTGTAATTTGCACAGCCTTTTACTGTATTTCATCCAGCATAATACCATAAATTATATTTACAAAAATTGTTATTAAAAAATTATGAAAAACTGTATTTCTCTTTGCATCATGGGAATTTTCTGTGACGTCAAATACCAAATACAGCGATTCAACTGTATTCTTTAAAATTGATTTATAATACTGTATTTTCCACAACGGCTTTAGCGCCCAAAGCAGCGATTTGATTTGGATCCACAGAATTTGTTCAGGTTTTGTAGGTTTTGTCTGAGGAGGGTGGCACAATTCCGGAGGACATCGTTATCGACACACCAGACAAACATTTTTATATGCCAGAGACCAACAAACAAGCAAGGTAAAAAGTGTGTGTGTATGCTGACATTTAGTTAAGGTAATGTTAACTTACTCGCTGTTGTTAGATTTGTGCTCGTCAACTTTGGTAACATTGGGTAAGCTTTACTACTCTAAACTGAGGTAACGTTAACCTTAGTATTTCATTTTACAGACGATTTTGTGAGTTTATTCAATTTCCAAAATAAAATCCAAATAATTTTAAACGAGCAAAGTTTAACTTAGCTAAGTTGGTTAATGTAATTTTCTTTGTTTTGGAGTTAACGTTACTTAACGTGGGTTAGTAACAACCAAGTTGAGAAATGTAACATCTGGAGTTATAGGTTATTAACACTGTTAATACTTTAAAAACATCTGTTGATTCGTTCTTGTTTTGCCATTAACGTTAGATTTATTTTATGCAGTACGAGATTTACTTTTTTTTTTTCAATTGATGTTTATTGTATTTACCACATCGGTAAAATGCCAGTGTACCATTTTTTATTCATGCACACATACAGTACTTTTATTTATTTTCCTTATTTTTGACATTAATTGATTAGATTTATTTTGTGATTTCAATAGGAACCAGCAGGAACGATTTCAATAGGAACTGCAGCGCCTCGGGTTTGGCCTGAGGAGGAGGGCGTTTAAAAAGGACATCTTGACTGGCACAGCTGACGAAAAGTTTGTGCCTAAAAGAATAAGAAAGACCAGCATATAATCAAGGTAAAACAATGGTGTGTGTTGACAATAACTTGGTTTATCTACAGTTGTTAGATTTGTGCAAACCAATTTATAACCTTGGTTAGCATTTGCTCAGTGACATTTTATGAGTTTATTAAATTGCCAAATCAAAATAATTTAATTGAGCAGTTTTTTAAATGTTAATTAAGTTAACTGTTGTGATTTTTTTTTTATTTAATTTTTTGAGTTTATAGTTAATGTTGGTCAGTAGGGAAGTTAATAACATCAAGTTAATCTAGATTACTAAACTAACAAAGCAAACAATTGACAAAAACAAGAACAGGTTGCGTGGAGATTGTGGGGTTTGCATAATATAGATGTAAAGTTTGTAGTCACCGCACTGTTAATTTTAAAACCTTTTGTGCCCATGCAAAAAGTCACAGAAACTCTGCCAACTACAGGTTTTCATGTGACATTGAACACTGTGCAGGCAACTTCAGGACATTTTCTGGATTGAAGTCACACATGTATAGGAGTCACACGCCTGCTGTGTCACAGAGACAAGACATACATCAGCATAGTGGTAACCACACATGCAGTGTTCAAGGATGTGATTATGTGGCAGATAATGTTCCCTTATTGTGTTCTCATTTAAGACTGCACATACGGAATGGCAAAAAAGTCACTTGTCCTTTTGAGGGATGCTCTAAATATTTTAGAGTGAGGTCATCCTTTGCTACACACATATCTAGAAAACACAGGCAATCATTTGTAGTTGAGCCACAAGCACCACATAATACTGATGTCCAAGTCCAAGACATTCAACACCAAGATGAGACTGTTTATCCATCGCTTGATAGTCATGGAATGAACCCAGATTTGAGCCCTGACACATTGCTAAAGAACCTGGCAATGTTTTATTTAAAATTACAAGCAAAGCTGCTTTTGCCAGCCACAACAATACAATGCATTGCTGAGGAATTTCAGGAGATCCACAGCAGTGGAATGAAGCAAGTAATTAAAAAAGGTAGAAGAGAAATTGCTAGGGCTAAACATTACTGAGGATGAAATACAAAAAAATGTTAAAGAACTTGAACAAGAAGATCTTTTTTCTCTTTGCAATGAAGGTGTCTTGAGATCAGATAGAACCAGGAAAACATATTTCAAAGAGAATTTTGATTATGTTGCACCTGCTCAGATGTATTAGGTACAGACACCAGTGGGAAGGAACAATATTGTCAGTATGTTCCTGTAAAGAAAACACTTGCTGCCTTGTTTAGGCAGTCCATCGTGAAAGACCAGTATACACAATCTAAACTTGATGTACATAGTGATATGGTTTTAAGTGATGTAAATGATGGCAAAAACTTCAAACAAAATGCCATTTTACAGGAAGCATCACCTTCTGTGTCAGTGATTCTGTACCAGGATGCCTTTGAAGTGACTAACCCCATAAGCTCTGGTAAAAAAAAAACAAAATCATGGCTGTGTACATGACACTCGGGGAAATATTGCCACATAATCGATCCACTGTTGACCCAGCCCAACTTGTTTTGCTCTGCAGAGAGCAAGATTTTAAATCTTTTGGTCAGGACAAGGTATTTTCCCGTCGTATTGCAACAATGTTGCCAGTAAGTTACTGTAAAAAACCCTTGAAATGTCTAACTGTGCAACACGCTAATAATAATTTAATTAGAATGGTCATATTGACCATATTTGGAATTGTTCACCCTAAAATAAAAATTACACCATAAACTACTCACCCCCAAGCCATCCTGGGTGGGTATGACATAATTCTTTCAGACAAACACAGTTTTTTAAAAATGTCATTAACAATGACATTTTTAACACTATTTCAAGTGTAATTTCTCACATTTATTATATTATGAATACATTTTTTGTTGCTGATCAAGTTGATCAAACTGATTTTAAAGTTAAGGATTTATTAGTTTGAATATACACTGAACACTGAAATACTCGTAACGTTGATAATTCCATAATTCTGTAAACATCTCATGTTTCGGAAGTGACAGTAATGCTTTGGTTGCAACCACAACTCCAGAATTTTAACTTGCAAACTGAAACATACAACTAAAAAGCAAAAATATATATATATATTTTCCAAATATTAGGAATTATGTGTTTCTATTTGTCACAACTGAAATGTCATTGTTGGGGTAGATGCAATTCTATTGGATAACAACACTTTCGCGACACCCTGGGGGCCGTTTCGGGGCCCCACAGGGTTGCCAGTTGTACTAAGTAAGGTGGTTGGGGGAACGGAGCACATGGCTTAAGTTCTCGCATGTGGAAAATAAGAGAATGCAATATATCAATAAGATTATGGATATAATTGAAGGAAAACACAGCCTTCTGGCTGACTGTGGAATATATAGGAATTTTTTGCCACACCTACTGAGCGAAGGAGACCCAGAGGAAGCACAGCTGGAGCTCCTCTGTCTAGGTCTGAAATGCGGGGCAGAGAGGACTCAGGTTACACACATGTAGCATTTGAACCAATCAGTCACAAACTATTTGTTACATTTAACAAATTTTAACAATCTTTAATGCCGCTTTCACCAACCCACGTGGCAACTCACATTGGAGCCATCCCCCAACTGAACACCCCAGGAGGGCAAGCCAGGCCTTCCATTCCCATGGCAACTCAACTGATAAGATCAATTTAGGGTTTTGAAGGAATGCGAGCTGAACAGAGCAACTGTTCTCACTTTTTCAAAGACAATGGACTTTTCCCTAAATTAATTCACAGGACAAGTTATTTTTAGTGAATACATATCCTTCAGGTCATTGATTATATTGTTATTGTCCTTGCATATCATCTTGTGTATGGTAAATAGTTTTGTGCATAATTTTGATAGATCATCAGCTTACGCCACCTCATCAGATCAACACATGTCGTGTTTGGTACCTAAGGATTCGTCTTTAGATGATCTAATTGAGAGTTTATGTGATATGTTGATATCTTTGCAACATTCAGTTTTGTAAGTATCTCCCCTAATTTGTGTGTACCCCGGGGAGTTCTGATTTCATCGTATCATTTTAGAACATTTCCTTTTATATTTTGATAATTAGAACCCTTTTGTTTCCACATCATTTGGTCACACAGAGAGTCCATGTTACAATTGTCAGACTTTACACTTTTAAAAAAGAAGAAACCACCACCGTTTGGATGTGTGGTGTCGTTGTAGAAATAAAATCTCTGTAGCATCCAGGATTGCCAGAAAATGCTTCTGCTTCCTTCGGTGTAAACAGTTTGTTTCTGCATTAAAGCCATTTTGCTGAAGGTGTTTTGGAGCCCTTATAATTTTTCACTTGACTAACATTTGTGCTTTTCAGTTGTTTATAATAATATTAACGTCTAGAGTCTTGTTTCGTTTAAGAAATTAGTTTAGACATGGTTGAGAAAATATATGTATAATTTATTTAATTTATATATTAGGTTAGAACATTCGATATTGATGTGCTTCACACCTACGAATGTAAAGATCCAACCCCCTAATGGGCCTCTTAAGGTGGAAATGACAAAGAATGTTAGGAGATTTAGAAAACATGTTTCATTTGTAATTTATTTACAAACCGGATTCCAAAAAAGTTGGGACACTAAACAAATTGTGAAAAAAAAACTGAATGCAATGGTGTGGAGATGGCAAATGTCAATATTTTATTTGTAATAGAACATAGATGACAGATCAAA
>JAUYWG010000425.1:0-50461 GCA_034779775.1 Enteromius afrohamiltoni | reverse complement strand
TAGATAGATAGATAGATAGATAGATAGATACATTGCTATTTATCGGTTATTAATCACTTTTTTTATCTATCTGATTGGAAAACTGAAAACTTTTTGTACATGTAGCAAGAAATTTGCTCATTCATAGCTTAATTGAGATCTCAAATATGACTTGTTTGAGCATGAACACTGAGACAACATCTGAGATATAAAAACAGACACAACTGAGACAATTGTTAAGATTAAGTGAGAATGTATGTTAAAATTAATTAGTTTAGATCATTTCGAGACATTTGAGACATTGAATGAATGGCATCCTTTTCTCTGAAGAATCTGACAATATCCACATTTTTCTCTATACTATAGTTGCTTACTTACTTATTTACTTATTTATTTATTTAATGCATTGTCTCTGTTAAGATAAAGTCAGAATATAGAGCTATAAAATCAATTTGGATAGACTGTTCTATCTAGATCTCTACAATTCTTTTCCACACTTTCTCCACGCTGTCTTTGTGCAATCAAATGGCTTCAAAACTTCATGTGAAGGGCCCATTTGTAAACAGTGTCACCCAGAGCTGGTTTGTAAATTTCTCCATGCTTTGGTGAAGAGGGATTGCTGGAACAAACGATGAACTCCAGAGGCAAAATGAGGATAATGATGAGGGGCGAGTGTGTTCAATAGAAGGTCAAAAAGTGCAGGGCCCGGGGCCATGAGAGCGTTAAAGAGACAGGATGAGAGAAAGCACTTGACATTTATACAGCCCGTCATAAAGAAACAGACTGACAGCTACTCTAACAATCCAATGGGAGAGTCCGATCGGCCACAATTCTCACGAGCTTAAAGCTATAGCTGGATATTGTTTGGCAGGAACCTTGCTGGCTCTTTAATTTCTGTCAGTTTGTTCTTGAAGGGTGCGTTCGCTTCTGGAGTCAACCTGTCTGTGACAGAGCAGCATTTGATGCACAGATATATGCAGAGAGCCGAGCAGGTTTTGATCTGCATAAAGACTTTAACCTCTATTTCCTCTCAGCTGCAGTAAATGCTGCGGGTTTGGAGGGGGGTCCGCCTTGCTTATCAAATATTTTTCAACTTAAATGGTGGATTTATTAAACAAATAGCTTTTTGGTCTGACTCTGAACCCCTTGTGATTGAAATATGCCGTTGTGTCAACAGCCTGCCTCCCCTCGTCGCTGCCGAGATGCTGAAGATCACTGAATAAATACAAGTTGGAAATGAACACAGATCCGGAGGATTCGCTCTCCCAACCCCCTGTTTGACATTTCCGTCCACGGGCCATCCTTCATGGACATTGTTATAACCAATACAGAGCCGTGCGTTTGCTCTGTGTGCACGTGTTTCTCATAAAACAGCCTGCTTTGGTTGCTATTGGCCAAATAGCAGTTAATTACATGTTTTTTTTTTTTTAATGGTTAATGCCATCATACAGTAAGATTATTTGCTTATTTTATTTTATTTTATTTGTGTTTAAAAACATTGTAATTTATTACGTGAATAACAAAAATGTTGCATAAATGAAAATTAATTTTCTTTAGTAAAATAATTTAGATTTTAGCCTCACAAATTTGATCATTGTAGGCCAATAGGCAGGCTCTCCTGCATAAATATGATGTTGATAGTTATTTAATAAAGTTCTTGTATTTTTTTTGTAATTTCAAAAATTAGATTTTATCAAATAATATAACTGCTCTATTAATCTATCCATTTAACCGTGTAAAAAAACCTATACAACAGCACAGCTCACATCTTTAACTTCCCCCGATTGCTCCTGTTGTTTCTCTTTCACATCCATCCGCTGAGTGTTTCTCTTTTTGCTTTAAATGGGTTAGCCGGTCTTCTTGTTTGTCGCTGTTTGTAGCATCTGAACTTTGAGGGTGGGATGCTGTTGAGTTGTGTTGATGAAGTATCTCTTGATTAATAGATCCATGAGGCAAACCGGCTGACATATGGCTCATGAAGCAGCTGGGATCTGTACCTGCGGCATCCCCTCCGGCCATTAACATATTAGAGGCTTTAGTGCAGGCAGAAAGACAGCAGCACCCTAGAGCTGTTTGATATAGACTCTCAATAATGCATTACTCTTCAATCTGCGAGGGAGCTGTTCGTGGTGCTGAAATATGGCGCTTGCGCTTTTCAGTGGTGTCCAACGCAAGCAAAATGTAGTTTTAGAGGAAGTTTTAAATTGTATATAAAAGGGAGAATTATCGAAATGAAATGAAATGAAATGAACGCTTTTTGTGTTTAATAAAATCCTACACAGATTAAATATATAACTAAATGATCGAAGTGTAAGGATAACTTATTATAAAGT
Organism: Enteromius afrohamiltoni; assembly: GCA_034779775.1. NCBI lineage: Eukaryota > Metazoa > Chordata > Actinopteri > Cypriniformes > Cyprinidae > Enteromius > Enteromius afrohamiltoni. The sequence goes on along the minus strand of JAUYWG010000425.1, from coordinate 48,149 downwards.
CTGTAAAAGCGAGCTTTTTCCAGCTTACTTAATTGTAAATATATATATATTGTATATTTGTTCTAGTCTGGTTGATGCATTAATATTAAATAATTCATTTGACTTTAATGAACGAGTTAATTTAGTTCTTCCCATAAATTCATCTTGATATTATTTAAAATTTTTTAGTGATTAAAGAAAACTCAAAACTGAATAAAGCCATAAAGCCAAATGAAAATAATTTAAATTGCAAATTCTAATTTTTTTCTCACAAATATTCGTTTGTAGAAATTGTTACAAGACAGAAAACAATTTAAAACTGTTGTGTGCTTTGTCGGATGACACAAACTAATAAACTAAAGCTGAACATTAAAAACCTGCTCTCTCTTAATAAGCTGCCACGCAAATAAAGCGTCGAATTATGAAATAATCCAAACGCACGTCTAGATCGGGAGAACTGTAATGCCAGTCAAATGAAACGAGTCATTCGTTCCCAAAGAAAATGTCCATATACTCACTGCGTTCTTCGCTTCGTTGCCAAAAGCCAAACAGTAGCAATAAATGTTTCTTTCTCCAGCAGCACTGCAGCTGCGACCTGCTTTCATCAAGTGCTTCCCTGAAAAACCCCGATAGCTGTCTGAAAATATTGCATTTTATATCAGCAAAGCGCGATTAATATTGCATCACCTACATATAACATATCTTTTTTAAAGGCAGCAAAATGTAAAGCTCCCCACCCCTTCCCCCTGGAATTTTTCTTCAATATTACAGCGAGAAAGATCTGCAGTGTCATATTTTATGAATAAACAAACTTTTGAAATTAGACGCCTTTCTTTAGTCATTGTGAGGGTGAATAAAAGACACTGTTTGGAGACGGCCTGGTCTCAGGCTTCATTAAATGTTTATTGTCAGTTCGGCTGTGTAAAAAAAAAACGTCTTCGCTTCTGTTCTGAGGAAATAATATGCAGGATTTCTTCTGAAATATTATAGGAAGATATGGAATCGCAGTTCAGATTGAGATCTAATGTAATACTCATGTTACCTCATTTAGCAGACACGTGCATGGCCAAAAATTCCATTTGTTTGACACACTAACATCCCATTAGGGCGCCGATAACAATTACCGAGCTTTTTAATTAGTGTCTTGTTGTATTCCGTTTATTAATTTTCCAAACCACAGAGCATGAATTATTTAGTAAACCGTAGTAAGGGTATTTAAATTTAATGTTCAAGCAGAATCATAGCCGAAATAGTGCGACATGTATTAAAAAGTATCACTAATATAATTTTTGTTATTATCACTTTTATTATTATTATTATTATTATAGACCGTCTTGTCTCTTATTTGCTATTTTGTCTGGAATTTATTATGTTAAACTTAAAGACTTTTTATTGTTAACTGTTCAAAACTTACATTTCGTGATAAGGAACTGTTTTACTGGCCTAACGGAATGCACAGTCTAGACTGAGAATGTCAGATCATGGAAATGAAGAGAAATAAAATGTATAAATAATGCATGTTTCCAGAGTAATGACTGTATATCAAAGATGTGCGCTGATAGGAAGCCAATCAAAAAACTATAAGAGAAAGAAAGAAAGAAAGAAAGAAAGAAAGAAAGAAAGAAAGAAAGAAAGAAAGAAGGGCGAAATGTTATTGGATCGATTTTCTCTTTCAAAGCAAACGAGAGTTGGACTAATATTGCGTTATTTTTAATCATTTATTTATTTATTTATTTATTTATTTATCATTTATTTAGTATTTAACGAATTCTTTATGTAGGCTATATTACATTTAATTGTGCAGTGCACTATTTTAAAAAAAGAACTGGTGTAGATATAGCAGTGGGTGTGTGCTGATATTGTTGAATTGTAATAATAATATTGCACACATTTTACATTTCTCGTTGACGTGTTAATGCAAATAATAATAATATATATGAGAAGGACATATATGTGAGAAGGAAAAATGTGTCTGTCTGTGCTGTGGAATAAGATTCTCATCCAATACACCTCAATGACAGCCTCGACTTTGATTTTCCATCGTTTATTTAGAAGATTGCCGGGACTTGTGTCCCTGCAGCTGGATTTGGCTTACAGAATGGAAAAAAGTTTGGATGATAAGATGGTAAGACAGCAGACTGTTGGACAGGTGCACAGGTATGACAGAGTGAGACGTCTCGTGATGCGCACGTGGCCGCTGTTTGTAAACATACTTGTGCACAAAATAAAAATCATTACAACTTTTTCTCAGGAACAATTAACACGACAAACAACGTTGTGTCTTTATGTGAAAACAGGCATTAAACAGTGACTTACACCATCCACAAAGGTCTACCAGTAGATACTCTATGTAGTGCTTGGTTTTTTTTTTTCTTTCAATGCATAGAATGTTTGCTCTGCAAACCAAAGTATACAAACCAACGAAATTATACTTTAGGACAATTTACCTTTAGAATGTAAGTATAATCATCTTTATCATGCGAGTTAACTAATATCCGCAGAGGAAGAATTCTGATTTGCCAAAATAACCATATTAATACAAATAAATAGAAAAGAAAAAAAAAACGGGAATCGAGTTTTGCACGGTGAGCAAGTGTCATTTGTACGTATATTCATATATATATATACAAAAGCATTTGAATATATCTAACCAATCTAAACAACAGTAGATTTCAGTGCAATTCCAACAAATACGAGCGGTGGTTGCCACCTTTATTATTTAAAAGGGACTCTGTATCATTTTCTTTTCCTACTTATTTGTGTATTCGTCAGAGCAGACCTTTGAAACACTGAATGATCACATTAGTTCATCAGCAAGACTGTGAAGAAGGGATCTGCTTTAAACACGTTTAATAATCAAAAATATAGCAGTTCCCTGTACGAATGAATAAATACACAAATATGCCGAACATAAATAAATACATACATACATACATAAATAAATAATTAAGATAGAGTTAAACTATGAGGTAATCCATCAATGGCTATTTTTCGTCATTCATCGCGGGGAGAGGGGAGAAAATAATAAAGCTGGGTGTATCTAAGAAGAGTTGAACCGCAGAAAAGTAGTTAATCTGGATTACCTGTTATTTGCATACTTCACATTCACCAGTACAGTGAAAAGAAACACGAGTTGTGAAAATAAAACGGTACTAATCATGAGCACACGCGCAATTTGAGCCAAAGCGATGTTCCTTGGTCCCCAAAAGTCAGTCAGTTTCGTTTTGTTTTCTCCTAGAAGTATATAGTCCATCAGTGAGCCGCGGAAAATTTCAACCTCTTCTGTTTTTGTCTTTGGTTGCAAAACCATACTCGCACCACGTTCTTTTTGAGGTCCAATTTCTCGGCTATAGCCGCGATTTTCTCCGACGACGGCCGGGGCTGCACCGCGAAATACGCCTCCAGAGATCGCTTCTCCGGGGCTGCTATGGAGGTCCGCTTGCGCTTCTTCTCGCTGCCGTTGAAAATGTCGGGTTTGCTCATTTTCTCGCGCTGGGCGCCCTCGGCCTCCTCCAGCCACGCCTGGAGGATGGGTTTGAGCGCGATCATGTTGTTGTGTGACAGAGTTAGAGACTCGAAGCGACAAATGGTACTTTGGCTCAAGGAGCCCACGCCTGGGATCTTCAGGTTAGCCAGCGCGCCCCCCACGTCCGCCTGCGTCACCCCGAGCTTGATCCGCCGCTGTTTGAAGCGCTCCGCGAACGCCTCCAGCTCCCTCGGGTCCGTGTCCGAGTCGTTAATGGAGGGCAGTCCGTTGTTGGCGAGGCACTGGTGCGCACCGCCGTGGTGGCCCGGCAAGAGGCCGTGGTGCGTGAGTGGCGAGTTCATGTTCATAGCAGCCTGGTGGGACAGGTGGGTGAGCCCGTGCATGTGGGAGTGCGGGTGGGCCGACGTGGAGATCAAGCCCCCGCCGCCGCCGCCTCCTCCGCCGCCTCCGCCGGCCCCCTCGTGCGCGCTGGGCATGAGCGCGAGCGACGGCGAGCCGATGTGCTCCATGAGGTCTGGCGGCTCCAGGTTCTGATGGTGGTGGTGGTGATGGTGATGGTGGTGGTGGGCGAGTGGCACGGTGGAGGCAGACGAGCATGGCACGGTGTTCATCGTGTGGTACGTGGCGTCGGGCTTGAACGGGTGACTCTTACCCTGGGACACCGCGATGTCCACGGCCGCCAGAGCTTCGGCGCGGGCCAGGAGCGTCTCATCCAGACTGGCGAAGATGTTGCTCTGGAGCTTTTCGAGTCGGAGAGACGGGGGGAAGAGAAAGAGAAATGGAAAGAAAGGGGAGATGTCAGCTGGGGAATAGTGTCAACACACATAACACAGAGAATATTCCTTTTAAGAGGCTTCCAGTCATAAAAATTAATACAAAAAAAGGCTGAAGCCTGAGCCTTCAGTGAGCATGCCTTCAGAAAAGATCACAGGCGTGCAGATGATTGCTGTGGAATACATGAAAAAAACATTAAGGCGGTGTATGCGCCTCCAGCGCTCCTCCTCGCGCGCAGGAGAAGAACGCGGGAGGAGAAACGCAGAAGTTTTGGAGCTCGTTTACCTGTGGAGTTTGCAGACAGGCTCTCCTGATCGCCTCCGAGCTCGAGTGCAGAGTTGTGTACTTGTGCTCAGGTAGGCTGGGATGCATGGCGAAATGAGGCTGTTTGCTGTTCATGGACATCATGTTTGCGCGGAATCCGGCGCAGATAAAGTGCGCGAAAAGCAAAGCGAGAGTCCGGCGGCGCCTCTTTTGGCGTCTCGCAGCAGTCAGGCGGATGCGGTGGCGCTCGGCTGCTGATGGTACAGAGGAGATGCCCGCAGTGTGTGTGTATGTGTGTGTGTCTCTCTCTCTGTTTGGCTGTGCTGTGTGTGGATGAGGAGCGCTCTTACACCTGAGTCCCTCACATCTCGTCCGGCAGCCTCGCCTATTCTCGCGAGACGAGCGCGATTGACTCTCTTCTCCTCCTCTTCTCTCATCTCATCTCATCGCGTCTCATGTCCTCCTCGAACTGTAAATCGGCCTAACGACGGTGAGGGGGGCTTCCTTCCATGTACCTGTGGATTCTGCGCGCCTGCGCGCTGCCGCCACCGATTCAGAACGTAGTGGGGTTAAGCACTGTGACAGTGGAACAGCTAATAACCGCTCCATATGTAAATGAGGGCTGTTTACATTTATATTTAAAGCGCAGTACAATAAAAATAGGTCAAAGGCAATCGTTTAAGATAATTTAGATAATTGTTATATTTGTGCGTTTTATTTAAATAAATTAAAATCAGCATACGATAAGTATAATTGTTCTTATTTGAAGGAATAAAATCTATAAAAATCTTAAAATGAAATGTATATAGTTAAACAGAAAAATAATGAAATCATCAATGTAATCGTTTGCATGAATAACAAAAAAATCAATGCATTCCGAATGCTAATAATGTCGTATTTGTTTGTTTCAGTTTCAGAAGAATTTGCAAGCCTGAATGTTTCTATTCAGCTAATGTTTATGCGAGTATTGACTGCTCCGAGTTGATTTACTAACGGATAAAACGGAATAAAAACATTATATAAAGAAGATCGTACATTTCTAGACGTATATAAATATAATATGTGCGTATTTATATCAATTCCAGAAGCAGAATTTGTATTCGGGTATTTGAATTTCGCTCCTGTTAACGCGAGTCACGGTGGCATTGTCTTGATTGATTACGCAACTTTAACTATCATGTATATTTCACTAAACTCTAATCACGGCATGAATTTTTAATCGCCTAACGCTTCTAGTTGGCGCTAATGAAGTGTTAATTCACTAGCATGAATTAATTCTTTAAAAGACTGAAGGAGGTGGATATTAAATAGATTTGTTTGGTATTCCGGTGATGACGCAGGAATAATTTACCATTAAACACAGAAAGACATGTTCTTGCATACACTATTATTAAAATGATGACAATCACAGCTTTTGTCATAACACTTAATCGTGAAACCACTTGAAAATGAAACCATAAATTGTATGCATAACAGTGTTGTTTTATTTAGACAACATCCAAGTACGACAATGCAGAAATACTTGAAAAATAGAAAATGACAGTATTTTCAAATCTTCTGCACAAATATAATTTATAATGTCTACAGTTCAAATACAGAATTATTCAGATGCCACATAATTCTGCACAACCACAAAAGCATTGAAATTCCATAGGAAAAAAAAATCTGTTTAATTTCAAATGAAAAGCAAAATGTTAACACCTTATCCCCTCAGGATACTGAAATGGTTTTTATAACATACAGTAACACCATCCAGCACACACTGCTGTCATAATAATGAACAGCGAGGCAAATTCATAATAAAAAGCTCTGATGGAAAGAAAGGCTGTTAAATCTTGTTGAACTCCTAAAAAGTCTCTGAGAATAAACCCACTGAATTAGATCAAAATGGAGACCATGCTGGAAAATACTTGAGATGCTTCTGTTTCTACTTTAGTTTTGAGAGTTTCGATGGACTGGAGATGGACAATCCTGGGGGACATTTGCGCTTGGTGGGCTGTGTGGGATTTTCCACCATAACTCCAGCTCTGTCACTGAACTCAACGACTGAAGCTTCTTCCTCTGAAGTCGTAGCAGCATCACAACGGGTGGTCTCCTGAGTCAAAGATGTGTTTTGGTCCTCTCTTACTGTTCCAGGATCAGCCAAGAGGTTGCTACAGAAATCCAGTTCTGGTATTTGGGTGGCATCGAAGTCTGGAGATTGTGATGAAGGTGATAATGATGATGCCAGAGGAAGGCGAGAAACCTGACTGCAGGAGCTCTCACCTTCAGCCATCATGGAGTCCAGCTCAGAGATCTTGTCCAAGTACGCCGCATCCATACAAGCTTCACTGGTACCCACAGGGTCCTCGGAGCGCTTGAACTTTTCATCCAAACGGGGAAGATCAGGTCCGCAGTCCACCCATCCTCCACACGAGACCTCTTTGTTCAAACTCACAGTGGTTGTCTCACCAAAAGCAGCAACTTTGTTGATTTGGAAGGACCCTGGGCTTTGGCTGACTGAGGATGAACTGGTTGGGCCCTGGCAATCATCAAAGCTGAGTCTTCTCAGGTAAGTGAGAGGTTTGAGACCTAACTTTCGGTCGCTACAAACCGCAGTCGGACTCTTCAAGCTCAGAGATCTGAGAGCTGAGGAGGGCGTAGAGGGAACCGTAACGTCTTTGAGTTCATCGTTCTGTGGAGTCAAGGTCCCTCCTAGAAAGTCTACCCTTTGGCACACATCAGATGTTGTCAGGAGGCGCCCGTGGTTGTTGGGAAGCTCTGAACCCTTTTGGTCCAGGTCTGTGCAAACAGAAGTTTCTTCCATTTCACTCAGGCTCCTTCGCATCTGGGCGATTCTTTCAATCCCTCCGTTTGGAGTCCCTCCTGAGGCAGCGTTTGAACAAACACCTTCTTCAGACTTAGGGCCGTCCCTATGGTTCTGGGCTTCAAGCTCTTCGATGTATTTATCGCTGCGCTCCAGAGCTCTTTTCAGCTGTGCCACATCCCTCTCATACTGATGAATTTTAGCTTCAAGAGCAGCGACTGTATACCTGCCAAACCTCACAAACCACAAATAAGATCAATTTTTACATCCAATGTAACCAATGCAGTTTAAACATAAATAAAAACAACCTAAATAAATATAAATCATCTATTTGTTGTTGTAATTCTTCAATATAACTTCAATTGCTAGTCGTACACCTCACAAACATCATATTATGAACATTGTGCTTACTTTTGAGGAGATCTGCTGTCCACTTCTGCTTTCAGGCGCATATTTTCCTGGATTAAGTCAAAGATTTGGGAGCGCAGAGTTTTGTTAGCCTGAGGGAAAGAAGCATGTTGCTTTCAGAATAGTTTTTTTTTTTAAGCAGAGGACACAAATAACACATTTCTCATATTTCCAGTGGTCAGTCAAAAATCATATACTAGATATACATAATCTCAAGGTTTGTTATGTACATTTAAATAAGTTATTATTCATATTCTTTTATTAAGTTTCCACATTTAATAGTTTCTTTATGGCAAATGAGACATTTAATCTCTCACATAACAGAAGCAATAAACACTTAATTTATTAACTTATCAAAAATGATACATTATAGCTTTAGTTATTTTTTTATGCGCTTTTTTGACCAATTTTTAAAATGCAAACACATTCATACTTCTTTTAGCCTTTCGAGGTCCTGTTTGACCTTCCTGTGGAGGTCATTGGCAGCTCTCAGCTTATTGGCCGACTCCTCCAGAGCGCTCGGGTCGACAGGACTGGTTTCACTCTGAGGAACCAAGACCGTGCTCGGTTCCACAGCCGTTTTAAGTTGCATCTCAAGGCTCAGGTTTTTGCTTTTCAAGTCCTCGTTCTCTTTCAAGAGGGTTTCGATTTCATCCTGTAAGACAGATGATTCATAAGCTCAGTAAATGAACCTTTCTGGTTCTCGTTGCGTAGCTACTGTAGGACGATTTCTTACAAATACATTGTGTTGAAACATAACGTTAAGCCAAATTTGAAGTCTCGTGCCTTAGTAGTTCAGGTTATGATGAGACCAGGTTTATTTGTAACAAATTGTGCATTGATTTCGTAGGGAAGTCTGCAGGTTTTTGTGGTATGGATTCAAACACGGCAAAATGGGTATTCCAGTCTAAATTAATCAGGAAATGCAAACAACACTGTGCGTTTGACTAGAAGTACCTCATATTCTCGTAAAAGCAGCTCCCCTCGAGTCTTTCGGAGGCGTCTCTTCACAGAATCACTCTCGCTGGACTCACAGTCAGTTGTGGCTCCTGTGAACACACACACACACACACATACTCAGAGGAAGAGATTTAATCACACTTATCATAAAACTTAGTTCTCCAGCTTTGTATTATTTTAACAACAATGGTTGTGAGGTCAGCTAACATTACCGATGATTTCTCTGCAGGGGTTTTCTGGAGTGATGGCCACTCTACAGGTGGGACACTGACTGCTCTTCTCCAGCCACACTTTGATGCAGTTGGAGCAGAACACATGGTTGTTGCAACAAATGACTGGCTGACGGACCTTCGAGGTGTAGATCAGAACAAACAGGTTAATGCAAAGTAATAACTCGATAATAAATTACAATTATTTGTTTGATTAAATGTTTTTAACACAACATTACAATGCATGCCTATGTATATGTATTCCTTATTTCCTGCTCATTACTGCTCCGAGCCAATCTATATAACCAATTTGCCCTGCCCACCTTAACCTCTGACCAATCAGATCAAGTGATTCATGACATGTCAAGCACTGTTTGCAAATCTTTTAAATAGTTTGCAGTGACTGAATCTTATACAGCTTTAACGATCCTACCTTGTCTGGCCAGTTTTATTTCATCACTCTTTATCATAACTCTCTGTGAATATTTCAATTCAATAAATACATAATTTAATGCAACGGTGTACAGTCAGAAGCAGTGCCGGCTGGTCTTTATCGTTATTTTGTGTTTTGGGAGAAAACAAACTGGCCTCAGTGTGTTCTACAGTAGGAAAACTGTGCTGTTGTAAGTTATAGACTCGCTGTTGTCTGTAATATGAAACCTATTTACACATTATCTTCATTAATGCTAGATAAAAGAGCGGTGCATTATGTCAGGTATAAATGTATGCCTGTAATATAATTTAACAAAGACGAGACATGACGTTGACGCACACACTGCACAAGCTTCTAGGTGTGTATTTTCTTCTGTCGTGTATTTAAAGTTTGTTTTGAAAGTTTGTTACCTTTCCGAGGCAAATCTGACAGGATATCGGCAAAGTCAGTGAAAGAGTAACGTTTTGAAAACTTTGCGCCATGATTTAGTCCTCACACGTGAAACATGATCCAAAACTCCCTCCAACAGAAACAAAGTAACGAGCCGCGCACGCGACTACGGCAAGCGAAGAGTACTAAACTGCTATAACGAAACGCGTCCTCAGCGGTTAGCTTGAATTATTCATGCGTTTCTGAAGTAAGAACGTAAGTGCTTATGTAATAAATCTTGTTTTTATAGAATTTTGATCAAAGCGATTTTAAAAGTAAATAGTAAAATAAAATCTCAAACTTTATGCTTTTAGTAAGCACTAGCAATAATAATAATAATAATAAAAGTAATAATTATTATTAGTAGTACTATTAGTATAAAAATTAGTGCGCAATTAGATTAGTGGATGTAGCCTAATTTTAGCAAATGATAATAATAACTATTGTTTTTGGTGGTTATATTACATGCACATATTCAGTTCCAAATGTATTAACACTTGGCTGATTTGCATCTTAAATCTGAAATCACAGGCTGATGTCTGTGATTAGATTGAGATCCATTTCAAAATGTGTCCTGAAGGGGCTTTTTCATGAATGAGATATGCCGACGAAAATATGCAAAATAATGTATAAAGTGATCAATTGTCTTAATGCCAATTTATGTGTTTCAAAATACTTTCTTCATTTATTAAAAATTGTATTTCTCCCTCCTGTTCTGCTGATGCATCTTGCCTCTTTGTTTCAAGAGTTATATCACAACAGTGCAAACCTTTAAAGGTTTTACTTCATTTTTATTTGATCTCATAATTCATTGGTCATTGCCAAATGATGGCTTTATTATGCCATAATGACAGACCCAGTGGCTGAGCGCTTGTGAGATAACTTCATTAGCATTGAACTGATGCAAAACAATGCTGTACATTGATTGCATCAAGCGGACTATTGGTGCTGCGACTACATTACTGTCATTTGTTGCAGGTCTTTCATGTCAACACAGCGCATGGCGACTTGACTTTGTCTAGACTATGAGTGCTCTGACTGTACGCCAGGAGGTCTGAAACTCAGAATTAGACATTTGTATGTGCAAACATTCCTGGAGAGAGTTTGCACTCGTTTGTGAGCAAAGACCAGATTGCTGAGCATGCGCTTACATAATAACACAAATTTGCCTTGTTTTCTTATTTTTACAGACCCCCTCCCTCCCCTTTTGTCTCCTGTCAGTGAGATCAGCATCTCAGAAATACACACAAAAATCGCTTGCTACTCACTTCATCGTTCGTAAGTGGAACAAGAGCTGTGTCAACAAGAGACGTCCATTTCATCACGAAGTCTCCAGTGAAATGAGTCATCCAGCACAGACGACCTCATCACATGAGCCAACAAAACCACCCATTCTGAGATGAGAAGCTCACCATTTCTGTTGTTAAGAGAGAGGTATGAGATTATTTGCATTGCCGATGACTCATTTGTTATATTACACACTGATGTTTGAAGTTTGGGGTCAGCATACTTACTCCAGTCTCCAGTGTTACATGATGCTGATGCATTATTATTTCTTAATTTTTTAAGTTTTTTTTGATGAGTGAAATGTGCAAAAGAACATTAAATTAAATAAAAAATATTTAGCAATTGTCACTTTTTGTCAATTGAATGCATCCTTGCTGAATGAAAATACAAATTTATATGATTTCTAAGATTCCTAATGTTTTGATGATTTATGCAACCACTTAGTTATACACAATGTATGATGGTTATAGTCACGATAAATGCATAACTGCATGTTTGAAAAACCAATAACAGGTTACTTTAGAAATTTGTTTAAAAAGTTTATATGTGAACATGTAAAGATCTAGTTCAAATCATGTTATTAGAACCGTTGCAATACTCTAAAGATTGTATTTTGCCCACATATGCTTCAGACAATGGTTTGTAATCTTTCCCCCATTAATTGGTGACAGTCAATTAATCACAGCCGGTTGAGGACCGCAGGATCTATTGATCTCGTCCGAGGCCTTATTTTTCATCCCTTAAATGACACAGATCGGCACATTTGCCTTGGCTGGGTAATGGAGGGTGGTGAGCCAATGACCCGTGTGTCAGGCCTACATGTGTCCCATGCTCCCCCATTGTGAAATGGCATCTTTACCATTTAAGCTGGAAAGGTTTAGACTGCCCTAAGAGAAGGCGCTGGAGCAGGCCTTGCTCCGCTGCTCAGCTGACCTTTCTGTTTAAAGCTTAATCACTGGCAAATGCTTACATTAATTAGCCTGTCCTCTCTTTCTATCGCCCACCTGATCCCTCCCCCCCACACACACACACCAACGTCATGACAGTGGCTTGAGAACCAAAATGAGTGTAACCTGCAGTCGTGCACATCTTGAGGACATTAAGACATTTTCCCCCGCACTCCTGCAGGCTTCACGTATTGATTAGTGTGGCCCCTGACCGCGATCGCTGCGGTGTCAGAGAGTGAGTCATGGAGATGAGGGGCCCCTGCTGTCCGCGGGGTTCTTTCCTAAGCCCCGGCTCTCCCTCCACAGTCAAGCCGCAGCTGACGCCCCCTCCACGGCTCAGACACCTTTCATTGCCCTTTCGCAACCCTGCCCTTTAAAAGTCGGAGCAGCATCCGGTTCTTTACGTTTTGCATCATGGATTGAAGCTCACGGCATCTTGAATTATCCGTTATGTGTCAGAAAGCTTGCAAAGGAAGAGCAAAAGCATCCTCAGAAATGTTCACACCGGATGTGTTCTTAAAAATTACTTCTGTAATTATTTTGTTGTTAAACAACTTCTACAATTCGCTAGTTGGGTCTCATTTGCTAATAGATATTTGTAGGCACAGGAGAACTTCTCACAATAGGATAAAATACATAAAATAAAATATCTACGAAAATACCTATTAAAAACGTAAAAATTAAACAAAAAAATTAATCACAATGAATCATATCCAAAATACAAGTTTTTTATATGTAATACTTGTATGTGTACTTTATTTATTATGCATACATAAATACAGTATAGCCTATATTTTTAAAATGTAATACTGTCTATAAATACATATTTTTCTTAAATATGCATGCATGCATTTGTATTTATATATAAAATATAACAATAAAAATACACATTAAACACTGATTAATCGCGATTAAACCTTTGATAGCACTGCTCAAAATATATAAGGCCACCCAGAGGGTGTTAGATAGTAATAGTAATTAGTTAATTAGTTAGTTTATTTTCATGTGGTTTCATACATGTAAGTGATGCGCAAAATATAAATATTGCATAAAACATTTGTAAATAAGCACCATTTCCATCCAAGAGAACAAAGTCATCACTTTCTGGTAGAACCAGCACTATATATCACTTTAATCAAAAGTACATTATTTGCATTAACCTTTTTTCGCACAATCGAGCATACACATCAATCGAGCATAAAAACGTTTTTGTGAATTAAGTAATTATTCTTTAAAATTTGCCATTTTCATCACTCTGATGCGAAACTTCAAAATGCACGTACAAACAGAGTGAAGGAACTTTCATGTGGTCACAACACAGTGAAGAAATCACAGAGGCATCTAATTTTCCACATGCGCACATAGATCAACACTTAGGCGCAGATTAAAACACAAGAATCCCTATCCTGCACAAACGACCCCTAATTCCACTGTAGTCTGCCAAAAAAGCCAGACACAAGATGAATACATGCATATAAACACTCCTCTGATGAGGAGCGTGGGATGCCGTCCCAATTATTAGTACGAAAGTCTGCTCTCTAGCTTTGCTGCACCCCCTTCCTCTCTCTTCTCTCTCCTGCCTCAAATTTATTCTCCTCCGCGGGTGCAGTTTTAGTGTTGGGCCATGCAGTGCGGTGCAGAGAGGAGCAGCGTGCGCTGATTTTATTGCATTGCCTACAGGCTGCTTCAGCCACACGACTCGCTCGTGCCGCCCCCACCCGACGTTGGCTCCGCTACACCCTCTTCCTCCATCCAGCTCTCTCTCAAGGGGCCCCTGGGAGCCGAGGGTGGATTATTATGGAAATACTATCATCCGCTGCCCCTCTGAAGCACAGCTGGGCAGGGCCATCATTACATGCATTGTGGCAATCTGTTCTGGGAAGGGCAAACTCAAACGGCACGAGAGTGGCATGCATAGATCATATAAAATGTGTGCCGGATAAAATGCAAAAAACTTCAAAATGACCTCGATAAATTTTGTGCTTTTTGCCTCCAGTTTTATTAGGGCTCCCTTGCAGCCGTTTCTTACGGGACACATGTAAATAAGACATTTTCATCTCAAATATTTTATGTCCACCTGCATTACGGCCTTTTTTTTTGCATGGCAGGAGCTCTTGTCTAATGCCATTGTGTTATGGAGCTAATATCAGCAAAGTCACCGGATTTGTTCCTGTCCAGGGACGGATGGAGTGTCTATGTATCAATCACAGTCACCAGTCAGAGCGTGACTAGCCTCTGAGTGATTGCGTTTAGTTCCTTTGCGAGATATTTCGGCCATGCTTGTTATCAGATTAACCCGCCCACTGAGGCTGATCATTCACTGCCCAATAAACGGGGTCAGTCACATCCATCAAATTACTGTACTCGCGCCTTCTGCCCCAATCTCATTTACTTCAGCTTTGGAAATGTAAACAAAACAATATCATAATCTACAGTTGTAAAATCCTCATTTCATTCATTGGTGGCACATGGATTTTTCGAAAAAGTAGATGAAAGTGCATAACAGAGTCTCATGTTTAAGACAGAGGTGGCTGGATGTGGAATTTGTCACAATGATCCATTAAAAATGCATAGAACCTCATTAACTTTTGCAGAAACTGAAAGCTCTTTCTTATAATCTCTTTCTTTTTATATCACTTCTTTATATATATATATATATATTTGCAATATTGGATTCATGGTGACAGCTTTACGAGTCCAGGATCTGATCTGTTGAATTCAGCCTGTAAAAAACGTTTTGAGATTATTACAAATGAGTTGTTCGGATGAAATACTTGTGATATGCTGTATCCCATCTGAAAATACTTAAACAGAAAATTTATATATTAAAATTTTTTAACGATTATCTTAAAAAGATTGTTTTGATAATTTATAATTATTCTTTTATTTAATATATTTTTATATTGATTTAAAAAAATAATTATTGTTATAATTATGCAATATTTTTTAATTGAGAGGCTGTCGGAATATTAAAACTTTTTGTAGTTTAAACAAACAAATAAATAAATAAATAAACCACAGGATGGTTTAAAATAAAATAAACAGACAAAAGAATTAATGATATGGGAAAAAAAGATTAGTCACAGCAACTCTTAATCAGCCTTTGGGGAAAAAATATATTTTAAGATTAAATGAAATATGACATGCTGTATTGCACCTGAAGCTATTTACACAGCATTTAGTTTTTTTTTTTTTTTAAAGTATTTCTTTTAAAATTAGTTTTATTTAATATTTATTTAACATTTAATATATTTAGTAGCTAATTTATTTATTTATTAGAATTATTATTTTAGAATATTTTAGAAATTATATTATTTTAAATTTGATTTAATATATTTATAGAAATTATGCAGTATTTAAAAAAAAAAAAAAAAAGACAGTCTGTTGGAATATTTTCACCTTTTGTACATTTAAAAGTTGAATTTGTTATACCGCTGGGCGGGTGAAAATAAATTAGGGGAAACAATTGATTAAAATTAATGAAAAATAAATATACACTAGATATACATTTCCAATTACATGTTGATATCAATTTTAACCATATATCTTGATGTGGATTAAATAAAGCTAGTGGACATGCACCTCCCTTATGTGAAACCAGAATGAAAAAGTAGTACTTTTTTTGTAAAGTCGCTTCAGATTGCGACAGTACAGCATGCATATAGACATGCAAAACACGCTTCTTGTAATCAAACACACTCTCAGCATAAGGGCTTATTAATTATTAGTGCCCACTTGACTTCATATTGTGCTGCCGATGGCCTGGTCAAAGATTATAATTACCACTTTGCTGTTTGTATCGTATTCATCTCCTCTTGCCTGTAGTACTGTATTACTCTCAGCATCTCTCCCTCTCTCTCTTTCTCTCTCTCCCTCTCCCGTACACAAGACTAAAAGTGCAGGCACATCATTTATTGATAAGACAAAAAGAATGTAATGAAATTATCAATGTTCTTGAATTAATTATGAACATGATTAAGAAAGCTAAAATCTCAGGAGCCGAGATCTCATTACCCATTCAGTCTCAGGGATTGCTTTCATTCAGGGAGAGGCAAAAGAAGCCGTCCACCCGGCCCGGCTCGAACAGTCCTCTCTGCCCCTGCATGGAGCTCCTCTTTACCCTGCTACTCTGTCCCTGATTTATTCCCGCCGGCCTGCACCGCTCTGTCCTGCTGGAGCCAAATGAGATCCGCGACCGTTTGCACACCGAGAGGTCCTGACCTTCCCTCTCAGATAGCAGCTCCTCACTGGAGGTAAGACACACAAGCTGGTTTTACTGGAGAGCAGCCGCGCCGCTCGACCTTAGTTTGGTGTTTGTGTGGAAAGCAGTGCTGGGAATTGTCTGTTAATTCCGAATGGTTTCATCCTAATTGTGGATAATTACTTTTCTGCGCTGCTATGGAAAACTTTTTTTCCAGTCAAGCTGACTTGTGTTTGTATATGGAGGGTGTGATGTTACTTTAAAGTCTGATGAAGGCGGAAAAAAATAAACATGTCGTTTTTTTTCTATTGTGAAAATCCCCAAAGTTTGGAATTTTTAGGTCATCATTTGCATATTGACTTTTGTAAGAGGCCATTCATACAAAAGTGTAAAACATTTCAGATATATTTATATGCATATATATTTATTATATATTGAGAAATATGTAAAGATACTATGTAGTTATTACGATATATTATGATATGTATTAAAGATGTAGATATATAAATAAATGACAATTATTTATTAATTAAATTCTTCTTCTTCTTCTTCTTCTTCTTGTTATGAAATTGGCATATAGGTTATATAGCTATAAAGGTACATTTTTAATATAGATTTGTATAAATCACATTGTAAAAATAGGCTAATTATTAAAATGTCCATTATATTTCCATATGTTTCATTTGATCCGATAAAACACTGAATCATTAAATAAATATATATATATATATATATATATATATATAAATATTTTTTGCAAATTAAGAGTTTCTCCGTTTTACTTCTGTGGTCTGTCACTTCACTCATTTAGGATCTTTGCATTATCATAATTTGCAGAGTTTTTGTTTTCACTGCTTGTTTAGTGTGAATCTAAACGAGTCACTCCTGTGGAAACAGTTGCTAGTTTTTCAGTTTCTCTGGTCACATGGGGAAATGTGCACCAGTATATGGGCGTCCCCAAAGGAATGGAGCTGAGGTTTCAGAGTCACATCTCTCCCAACGTCTCTGTCTTTCTCTCTTCCTGTCTACCTTTCTCATATCCCTGTTTTCTTGCCTCTTTCTCTACAATCTCTTGTGTCTTCCCATCATCAGGCTGCAACACACACACACTCACAGCAGCGCTGCATTGTAAAGCCGCCCACCGGGAAACGGTGTGCAGTTGGCGAAGAACTTGTCGCATTGGGATGATACCGTTTCTCAACCGTTTCGAGGTCCTGCGGTAAACATGCATGCCTTTACTGTGACCTAAACAAATAAAAACATAACATATTCTCATTATTCTTCCAGATAAGAAGGACTATGTTATTCGGTTTTAGAAAGCGCATGTTTTGCGCCCAACCTCTGTCTCCGTGGATAAGAAAGCCTCTGGAGGATAATGAGAGCTCTCTGGCCTGAGGATTGATCCGTGTATTGGATCTCACATAAGACTGCTGTTACTGGATATTACCCAGCGCTATCGGCCAGCCGTGATGGCCTCGTGATAAGAAGTGCTTACCAAAGGGGAAGCTCCTACAGGGCAGATACAGTTTCTCAGCCGCCCTCAGGGGACCGTCATCCTCATGCTGCTGAGCTCAGGAACTTTTTACCTCATCAAGTAAATTCAGACCCTTATCAAGTTACCAAGCAGGCCTCTTCCAGTCTAACAAATATTTCTGCCCATTGTCACTTTCAGTGCTAAAAGAGCCCGGTCGCTTTACAAGGCACCTGCTTTTCATTGATAACCCAGGAAATTTGGGAGGTGGTGGATTTGTTTGGGTGATCTGGAGAAAAATAGGGGACGTGCGAAACGTTATCTCTTTATAGACATCTTAACACTCTCCAAGTGCTTTCTTTGAGTATGGGAGTCTTTCTTTTTAAGATTCTAATTCATGTGGGATGAGAATTCCCAGACAAATTATTCTGAATTTACTGTCGGTTTTGAATAAGTTGAAGTTTTTATGCCCTTTAAAGATAATGGCATTGTTGACTATGCAATCTATGTCCTGTAGCGCAGTTTAGTGCATTCTGGATCTCTGAAAGATGCTAAACTCTCAGATAATGAAGTGGTCTCTACATAATGTGCCATCTCCAGAGTTTTTCAGCCCTTCGTCACAGTGTTTAGGGCCCAGCAGAGAGGCGATGCAGGAGTTTGTCAGCTCTGCCGCTACCGCTGCGGCAAAATTAGCCAGGTGGCATCTGGTACCCGCTGCTTGCCAGAGGAGGAGTGCCCAGATGGTGCGTTAAGCAGGCTAATTATTTCAACACAAAACTCTGATATCGCAGTCCGCCAGGGTCCAGTTTCCCTCTTTTGAATCTTACTCACCGGGCTTTGTTTCGGAACCGCCCTCTCTCTCTTCCAGTGAATGTGCCTTTGCGGGGATGAGTAACTGGATACCGCTGTTACTGGTGGTAAATTGTGAGCAATATCATGACAGCAGTAATGTCAGTCCTGAGCGATGTCTCGGTACAAAAGGCCAGACTGGTTTTATTAATTTACATTAATCGATGAAATAAATAGAAAACATCTTCAAATCTGTCGTGCTACCATGTCATTGTTTTGGGGGTTATTCTGTGTGAAACTTTGCTTGGACATATGTTTTAGGAGCTATTGAACTGTATTAGTCGTAGCATAGCATTGTGACTCTCAACTAGGGTCATGACCTCAATAATAATTGCTTTTATTTAGTAAGGATGCCTTAAATTGATTAAAAGTGACAGTAGAGACAAACAAAACATTTGTTTCAAACTAATTATTTTCTTTTGAGCATTGAAGAATTCCTTAAAATATGTATGGTGGTTTCCAAAAAAATATTAGGCAGCACATTTGTTTTCAACATTGATAAAAATAATATAATAGAATGATCATGTGACACTGAAGACTGGAGTAATGATGCTGAAAATTCAGCTAATTAAATAGAAGAAAAAGTTATTTTCAATTGTAATATTGTAAATTGTTTTGTTGTTTTTTTTTGTTGCAAATAAATGCAGCTTTAATGAGATCATAGAAACAATGAAAAACTGTTTATTTTGTCAACAATAAAATGTATAATGGATCTTATTTAGCCTTAGTGCTTGATTTTAATCCCAATTTAGCTTGCTTTTTGTATGGTATAAATCATTTGCTGCTACTGTAACCAACAATAAAAGTTGCCAAAAAAAGGTCCAAAAAGGGTTAAACTGTATTGATGTGTAATATAACACAAAGTGCTTACCAAACAATATTTCAGAGCTGAGCGGTGTCGGCAAATAAAAGCATAGTTTTGGCAGTGAATGGTCACCATTTCCCCGTTCATTGACCGGGCCGTTACTGTCCAGCGATAGGGCCACTGAGTAATGGGTCAATAAAGGCCAAGTCAGTGCGAAGCACCTGCTATCAGAGCGCCGCAATAACACCACAATACCTCTCGCTTTCCCTTAAGAGACCTCAGACCTCATCATGCAGTCCAATCCAAAGTCCTTCTCATAATAAGGGTCAACATTAAAAGCCTATTCCATTAGGAGTCCAAAATTACACAAGACTTTAATGTCTACAAGCACCAGCAGTTAAGAGGGAAACAGCTCCTGTGCATTAGCAACACATGTTGAAATAGTCATGAGATTATTATTGAATCGCATTTTAGTATGTTTGGCAACACAGATGTTTTTATTCATGGCATACATCTGTTTTCAAGTCATGCTTTATGATGGCTCTTTTGGGAGCTGCAGGTTGTAGAAAAACAATATTTACTGCACGCTGAATTTCCAGCTTTGAGTTAAACCCTTCATTGATTGTGTATTGGGAGCAGTCGAGGCCAGGCCGCTCATGCCACCCCTCCTCCTCCTCATCTTCATCATCTGATGGACAGCAACACCTCCACCTCAATAAAGACAAGGTGCAGGCCTCCAGCTGATAACCTGCTGACTCCTACATCGCGGGTTTCCCCTCGGAAATTGAGTCCTACATCATGATCAATTGGTTGATGTCATGGATGAGTAATGCTACTTTACACGTTATCCAAAACACACACATGCACTATAATTAACTAAATTTGATGGACCGTTTAAAGAGGAGATTCAGTCCATTGCATAGGTTTTTGTAAGGCATGTATATTATCATGCAAATGTGATGCATTGCAATAAAATCAAACTTATATACATTCAGTCAAGAGTCAATATATAATTCTTATAATATATATATATATATATATATATATATATCCTTTGCAGTGAATGGGTGCCGTCAGAATAGTCGAAATAGCTGATAAAAAAGACACTAATCCACATGTAATTCACATTAGGGCATTAAGTCACGTTTGGTTAAAATACCAGTTCATAGTCCATAAAAATGCTATCTAAATGCTATCTATTTATGCTAAATCTAAATCCATCAACACTGTTTTTGCCTATAAATCGATGCTTGATGTGGGCATATTTCTTTCTTGATTCAGATGAGACCACATTTTCAATGGAAAACGCAATATAATAAATAAAGGATTTGTATTTTAGAAGCAGTGGTTTGTTTGATTAATTGATGTACAGTCGTTTGGATTTCTTGTAAATTATTGTGATGTTTTTTATCAGATGTTTCAACTCATTCTGACGGCACCCATTCACTGCAGAGGATCAGTTGGTTTTGCAAATAAATAAATATGTTCTAATGAAAAAACAAAATCATGCACATCTTGAATGGCTTGAGGGTGAGGACATTTTCAGCAAGTGTAAACTGTTCCTTTAAGGTAACACAATAATACTAATGTTAATGTTATAAGGCCATTGAGAGGGACAGTGCAGTTTATAAAATCTGTGTGAAAAGAGATTTATAACAATATGGGCAATTAAAAAAACAAAAAAGCAATAGTGTAAATGGACAGCGTCTAGAATTGAATGTAGTTTGCAGTAAATGTTTTCAGTTAAAGTCTATTTATTACATTTTTAATGCAGGTTTCTAATCTTATTGTGCACGTTACTGCAAATCGATTTCAAAAGTTAGTTTTTGTAAGCTCTGCAGCTTAAGCGACTTCCCAGGCCTTCGGCGCCACAGAAAAAGCCGCAGCTAATGTTGGGAATATGAGACCTAATTAAAAACATAGTAAGAAATGAAAGCATGCAGTAAAGAAAGAGCTTGTCACAATAAAGAGATTTCTGATTTCAGTGTTCTTCAGAGACATTTGTTCTGCACATGCTGTATTGGAGACGGCTGCATTATAAAACACTATGATCAGTAAATTTCAGGCACCCGCTGTGTGAAAGTTAATCATTTTCCAAGTGTGTCATTGATCAGCATTACATCTGGAGACTGGGCTTCTGCCTTTCTCCCTGGAGTCCCGATGCCCTGCGAATTAGCAGCAATAAAGCCATAAAACTGTTCATTTGTATCTTCACATCCCTCCACCTCTCTCTCTCCCCCCGCCTTCGCTCCCTAAAGTGTCTCCCATCTGCTTTTGGGACTGTCGGTTGCGGTCTTACAGCAGGAGTGAGATAAGCACAACATTTTCCTGTCGATATGTTTCTATTAGCCTCCGCAGCTCCATCCATCAGCGAGGCCTTCAGGACCGTACAAGACTGACTCTGTGTCTCTGCCTTTTTACTCAGTGCTGAAGTTACAAGACTTACAGTCTCATTTGACCACAAAGAAGGACAAACAGAGACTTCAGCTTAGATTTGAGATGTCTTGAACATACTTTTGTTTGACTTTGTCCATTTATACAGTACTGGAGAAGATACAGAGGCATAAAATCATTAAAACTCTTTTGGTTTCAGCACTTAGACCTATGCATTGTTTGCCAAATTGTTTCTGTAGAAATTATTTCTTTTGAAAGACTACGCATGGTCTATGCTGCTAAATCTTTTACAGTACGTCAGTCTATTCTATAGCACTTTTTTTAGCACAGCGTTTTTTTAGGCCAACAGCAAATTTGATCAAAATATGCAGAATGTTTGTTTCAGTTTTGAAGGACAAATTGACTCATACCAGGGTGTATTTTCAACAAGCAATTAGTGTCAAGTGTCTTCATTTGTAATCCACTTTAAGAGCATTAAGACAGAAGCACAAATCCCACTAAAGAGGACTAAATCAAACATGCTCTATTGATATTGCCAAAGGTCATGACCTGGAAATGATGTCCCCTTTTGGTCTCTAACCTTTACGCGTGGTTGGGCTATAATGACGTTGCAGAATAGCAGCGAATATTGAGATGTAAGTGACAGTCAGTGTTAATGTCTCATTTAAACACAATAGACGACACAAGTCGCACTGAAATTGCTTATTGATTACTGGTTAACCATTGGAATCATGAAATCTGTCAGTTTGAACTGCGACAATGTGATTTTTGTAGTTGGTGAAACTGTCTCGTTCTCAAAATGTCAGTGTTTAGATGTTCATGAGATTTAAACAGATATTTTTTTCAAGGTTTTCAACTGATTTTTTTCATGATCCAAAATCCCACTGACCTTTATTTAATGGACCAAAAGCATCTTCCTTTGTTGGCATTTCGTCCAAATGACAATTTCATTGCAGATGTTTTTCCTAAAAACAGAATAAAATATATTCAAGTGAAGTTAGGTTAAGAATATAGAGCTATAAAGTAAACACATACTGCAGCTGAGGTCCCTGATCTTGGAAGTATTTGGTGGGAAATGTAATATAATGATGTATATATTAAACATCTCTTTTTAAACTCTCACTGTGGTCTTGAAAAGCAATGAGATAAAGAGATATTTATATTTATTTTCTTTTGTTATTACTAATTAAAATGAAAAAATTAAACATTTTATGAAACATTGTGCCAAACCAGAAATAATTTTACACCAGCATGCAAGTGAGCCTGTGTTTTATATGTGTGTGTGTATATATATATATATCCGTTGTATTTGCACACAAGAAGATGAAAGATTGATTCCTCCACCTGCAGTTCTCCTCAGATCGTCTTTTAGCATTGAGATGAGAGAGTCGCTTTAAAGCACAGACTCTTTATTCGATGGCAGACTGGCCTACTTCCCGTAACGGGCCTTGGTTTGAAACAAAAGCACTACAGGAGCTACATCTGAAGCTATTGATTCAGTAATGTCATAAGAGAGAGAGAACGCAAAGCATGAATGGGCTGTTAAACAGCAAAACCAGAGAGAGCAGAGTTACTCATACAGCGCTCTGGGCTAAATATGAAAGATTCATTTTGGAGTTTTCTCGCTTATGAATGTGGTGCGTTTGTGCCTACTACGCTGATAAATGCAAATCTCACAATGCCAACAGATGCACACACACTATGAGATACCTGTATTGTGAGGATACTGTACCAGCATATGGCTGTGAACGACATGTGGGTTTCCTGGGAAAGTTCTCCAGATGCTTCCAGAGGAAGAATGCAGACAAAAACATGCCACATCTCTGTCTCTCTGTCTGTCTCTCTCTCTCTCTGCCTCTGGCAGGTGTCTTGTACGCACGAACTGTTAAGCACTTGATAATCACAGTGCCTGAGAGCATTGAGCAGAGCAGTGAGACCAGATCAACATCTCTGTGAGTTAAACTGGCCATCTCCTGCTGCTCTCAACTAAGAACAGCCTTCCTTTCAGTTCAGAAGTGTGCAATTGAGTTGAATCTGCAGTATCTATCTATCTATCTATCTATCTATCTATCTATCCGTCCGTCCGTCCGTCCGTCCGTCCGTCCATCCATCTATCGTTTATTCATTTGTTTGTACATTTGTTTGTTCTTCCATTTAAATAGTTTTATCTATCTATCTATCTATCTATCTATCTATCTATCTATCTATCTATCTATCTATCTATCTATCATTCGTTTGTTCATTTCTACATTTATTCTTTTGTTTTTTCATTTAATTTGTATTTTTGTTTGTTATTTCATCAATTTGCTCGTTCATTCCATTCATTTGGGTTACACTTTATTTCGAAAGTCCATTTAGACATTCTACTAACTATAATTAACTATGTAACTACCTGTTACATGTCAACTAATTTAATCTGTCATTAATAAATACAGTTGAATATATGAAGCTATTTTCAATTTATATGGTGCGTTCTGTTTGCCACCTTAATTCAATGCAAGTCGTTCAATTCTAAATGCACAACATAATCTTAGCATGAGTAGTATTTATAGTGATATTTTCATTTAACGTCCTTTATGTTATCTGTGTCATCTTTCCATATATGAACATCTCGTGTTTGACATGTGAGCTGAGGTTAAGCTTGTGAGTGAACAGGTGTTTTGTATCACAGCTGTTATAATATCACGTATAGCTGAAATGTTGTATTGATCGATCGTCCAGGACCGGAACTGTCTGATTTGTAATTTCTGATAAGAACTCCCTCCCAGGTCTTTACCGTTACATTCAGCCCTCATTATATCATATTTAGCCAAAACCCCCTGCAGCCATTGTGTAATCCTCAGATAATCACCCCAGCAGCGGTTTTTCTTCCTGCCTTTTTTGTTGCAATCGCTTCTTTTTTCTTCTGCGTTCTTTTCCTGCTGTTACTGGTTTCTCGAGTCTCCACAGGAAATCCAGTCTCCTAACAGGTCATTTAAATGCTGTCTCTCTTTCACATTATTGATCGGGCGGCCGGCACGGACAAATGCAGGGTCCTTGAGATTTGTATCTGTCTGGTAAGGGCAGTAGTGTCTACCATGAGCTGATGCACAGCTCTGACCTTGTGCTGATGTGCTAATACTGCTGGAGAAACACTCTACAAATGCAAAGAAAATGTACAGGCATTTCTATCAAGGGAAGATACAGACTATAGTGACTGGGTATATCTGGAATAGTGCAAAGTATTATTATTTATGTGCACTATACTCAAAAGCTGGGAATAATTATGATTTTTCAAAATGTTCTTGAAAGAAGTCTCTTTTGCTCATCAAAATTGTGAAATAATACCTGAATATATTTTATAATGTCATTTATTCCTGTTAACAAAGCTGTATTTTCAGCATCATTACTCTAGTCTTAATATTTATATGATAATTCAGAAATCAGAATTTTTTTTTTTAAAAAGAGCAAGAAAAGCAGGAAATGAATACTTTTATAATGTTAAAGATTTATATTTGAAACAAATGCTGCTCTTTTAAACGTTTATTCATAAAAGACTCGTTTTTATTATTAAAAACGTTTTTATTATTTGATCAGATTTCCAAATTTTAAGACTTTTTTTAAACTGAAAAGTCATGCAATATTGTGAAATGTAATACTAGCTTACTAACTAAATTGGGTTGAGTGATGCGATGACTCGCTTATGAAGACAGCTGGTGAATTTATTTTTCAAAACCAAGTAGGTCTTACCTTTGCCAATAAAATGAAAGAAAAGGATGAGTCAAGAAAAATATGACAATGCCTGATATTACTTCCTGCTCATTCATCAGATTGTAAATGGAAAGTCATATCAAGCAAACTACAGGGTTACAGTTTTCTTCACAGTAAGCTCTGTTTTACATTGCACTTTTTGGCAAATGTATAGCTTTCTATGCACAGTATGCATATTTCCAATATATTCTTTCAAATGTTTTTTGTTGAAAATTACATATACAATATGCAGCAAGAAGTGCACTAGTGTTAGGTTGAATATAATCAACATTTTCAAACATTCTTTGAATATCCCACTTGTGCAACAATTTCCCATCAGCAGTGTCTTTACCCCTCACATGATTAATCTAATAACTCGCACATGCTTGTTTTTCATCTCAGAGGCCTTCATTTCCCAGTCCGCTCTTCCTTTCTGTGTTCGGTTTCAAATGCTCATGCTATCAGAAGCACATTCATTAATAACCAGCCTTTGTTCTGAGAGATTTCCATTATCACTGCAGAAATCTATCACTCTGCATTTTTTCATCTCTTAACACGCCAGCTTTAATGAGCGACTGGGACTCCGGAGCGATTCATTCAGATATAAAACTAATGGAACAGGCTCTGCCCAGAACTGTACTGAGAGAATTGGGAAAATGTGTCCCTTTTCTTTTATTTCTACATTGATTCATAAGATATACCCTAGAGTGGGTTAATGTTGAAGCCTCTCTTGCAATATCCACAAGAGATATGAGTTTGTCCTCTTGGTGAGCAGCGCAGCATCTCTGGCCTCCAGGCAGCCCGATGACTCTATTGCACATGGTTTGCACGTGAAGGGTGCAAAAGAAAAGAAATGGCTCTAGCCTACCGACTACAAATACAGTGTTATATTAACCCTGAAAAGGCACGGTTAAAGCAGTTACAATGCTGCAGTAATGTGTTGTCAGTGGCCTCTGTGAGAATCTAGGGGCACCAAATCGTCACATTTTGAAATAATGCTTTTTGAAGCTCAAGGTACCCCTTTTTAGTCACTTTTCGATGTGAAGGGTCTTCCATTGTTTTCAGTGGTTGTGCTTAATGTAATGGTTTGCATGCATATATATAATTGTATTATATAATTTTTTGCGTTTATTGGAGTACCAAACACCACCCCTACCCTAAACCTACCCACCTCTGAACAATATAAACACACACAGGCAAATGCAGTCACATGTATAAATACATTACAAACAAGTTGTGTCAAATTCCAAGTCTTCTGAAGCCATATGAAGTCTTTATGTGAAGAAGAGAGTACAACACAAGGTTTTAATCACTAAAAATGATCTCGCTCCATCAACATGCTCACGTCTCATTCAGAAAACATGCTCCCATCTGGTAGAAGGACGCAATCAGTCACAAGACACTAAAGAGCCAAAAGTATTTCAAAACCAACTTTGACGTAAGGATTCTTGAAGCGGCATTTTTTGAAATCGCGCACAGACTGCAGCAGCGGACAGGAAGTACACGGAAGACGGAGACAGCGAACACGTGTTTTCCTCTCACAAATCAATCGTTTTGCATCAAAAGACTTGGAATATTAATACTTTTCAAATTAATTATGACGGTGGTTGTGTCTGCCTGCTATATCTTGTGTTTTATTGACAGATGGTAGGTTTAGGGGCAGGGTTTGGGTTACATGCTCATTAATGTGCAAAAAATATAATTTTTAAAATACGAGTTGGAGTAAGACTGTGTTGTCAGAAGGCACTCGCTATAACACTCAAATTGTAAAAAGAAAAATATGATGGTATATAATAAAGTATTTTAATGTGTTTAGTATACTTTAATTTCTTTTTAGTTCGTTAGTGAATCATTTACTCAGTTGATTTGTTCAAAAATGCTGCCTTTTTCAGGAACAAGACAATGACATGATTTCCTAATGTGAGTCATTGAATTGTTCGTCCTACCAATTTGTTCGAAAACAAAGATTCGTTAAGGAAGAAAACATGATTATGAGTGAGTCATTGAATCATTCATTTAACTGGCTTGTTCAAAAACAAAACATGATTTGTCATTAAGAGTGAGACATTAAATTATTCATTCTAACAATTTGGTCAAAAACATTGACTCACTTAAAAGCAAAACACCACTTTTTTGTTGTTATGTGTTTTGCTTTGGACCTATTCTTTTTCATGCCATAGAAACAAAGAAACTGGCAATATTGTGTTTCAAATTTCTAAGATTACTAAATATTAGCTTGTTTATTGAGACCCTCCTTGTATTGTCTCTTTGACAGATGCAAAATGAACAAATCGTGCATGTCTTTAAATTAGACAAATTAAACGCAATAACTCTCAAACTGATGAATTGCAGTGTTGGGGGTAACGCATTACAAGTTACCTAGTAACTCGTAAAGTAATACATTACTTTCTTATTTTAGAGTAATATAACCGAGTTACCTTTTCTTATTTATTGACTGATTAATCACCTGACCTCATGCTGGGAGAAGCCAGAAATACAGAGGGATTTTGCGCAGTGTGTGAATACAGTAGTTCTGGATTAAATGCGAATGTGCATTATTTCATCTTACTCTTAAAAACAGATTTAGTATTCATCAAAATGAATTAAAATAAAATCAGAATATGACACAAACCTTCAATAATTAAAATACACAAATGTATCTATTCCCATATTATTAACCAGTGTCTTTGCTGCTGACCTTTGATGATCCAGTTGATGAACCATATTTACAAGCACTAATGACCTTTTTTTTTTATATATATACATATATATTATTATTATTATTATTATTGTGGGGGTTTTTTTGTACATAAATCATGCTGGCTTGTTTATATCATCCGGTCTGTTTCTAAGCTTTTTTTTGTTCTATTATTGTTATGCTTTCTAGCACTCAGGCAACACCCTGACTGAAACATCCCAGTGTTTGTGTTGACACGTTTGCTCATGAAATATTTCTTTGGAGTGTTTCTTGCCGTCATCCTCAGTCTTGATAAGTGCTCAAGCTAATTCTGTCCAGACGGAGGACTGTCGCTGCACATCAGAGAGAGATCTCAGCAAAAACCTGGACCTTCAGCAGGGAACATGTGGCGTTTTAATATAGGACTCTGGCCTTGCACTGTCCTTTACCAGAATAACATATAGCAAAAACCTTGAATAGCTTTATCCTTTCATGTGACTAAAAAGTCCTAAAAGGACACATATCTTAAGCTCTTTTGAAATACAATAATCTATCACTTGCAATTCCCAACCACAGGTGTCCTTAACAACAAAACAACCTTTTTTCACCCACTGTGTCCATCATTTGCACTGTATCCAGATCTCTCCTGACATTCCAGCACTGATCTTATAGCCATCTATTAATCTAGTGCATTACAGCCATTCAGTCTTTCTGCAAACAGCCAAGCAGCCCAGAGAGGCTCGTTCAGTCTCTCACCGGCCCAAATCTGATTATGCTGCTGTGAGGAGTCGTGGCCCCTGGCCTGAGCCAGCAGGTCCGGTGCAGGGCCGCTCCACTTCGCCATAGAATCACACTTTCAGATGTGTCTTAATTACAGCATGTGTGTTGAACAGGTGGAGCAGATGTGAAGTACAAGGAGCCCTGCAGCAACGTGATCCAGACCTGTGAAATTTTATAGTGTTTAGATCAGGCAAATGGGTATCACGTTAAATTAATAGAGCAGATAATATGACATATGGAATTCCAGACAACATAGGATTAAGAGCTTCTTTGGGATTTCAGGAATGGGCTGATAATGATGAATTTCCTGAAAGTTTTTTTTTTTTTTTCTGCTTAATTTATTTTTTGTGTCAACAGTCAAATTTTAGTTTTGAAAGAAGTTTTAGTAGAAATTTAGTTTTAGTTTTTTTCTCTTATGCTTACCAAGACATTTATTTAAAATATATATATATATATATATATACATATATCTTCTGTTTACTTTATTTTTAATTCTCTGATGAATGGAAAGCTTAATTTATTTGAAATTTAGGTCTTTTGTAACATTATAAATATCTTTACTGTCCCTAACCCCAACCCTTTAAAAAAATTTTTTTTACGTCAACAATGCAAAGTCATCTTTTGAATAATTTTTGGTTACACTTTATTTTAAGCTGTTCTTGTTACAGTTTAATTCTACATTTAAGCACTGAGTAATATTAATTAGTTACATGTAATTACTGTATGGTTAGGGTTTGGTTTGGGATACTTACCTGTAATTGTGCATAATACATTGTTAGTATAATAATAAGTACATGTAATATATGTAACAAAGACACCTTCTAATAAATTGTAACCTCAGTTTTTAGATATATTTAGAAATATTCAGTGTATACTCCCAATTATTACTAGGTTTGTTGCAATGGTCATTTCTTATAAAAGTTGGTTTTAAATGCAGCACAGCCCGTCACGCCGCAGGACCTGTCAGCTATTTCATGTCAACAGCCTAAGCACAAATGAATGTGAAATGTGAAGAATGGTGTTTAATAAATTGTGAGACACTGAGGCAGACTGAAAGTGTGGAGTGAATCACAGATGGCACAGAATGAGGAATGATCCTTCTTCTGTTGGATTAATTATTGAGTCTCAACTCTATGGCTATTGTTTTTAGCGAGGATCATCAGGGCATGTGGCTCCTAACAGGAAGTGTCACATCCACATCTGTTAGAGTCTTTTAGTTTCTGAAAGGTGGGCAGATTATTTGGTCTTAATTACAAAG
The DNA here is from genome assembly GCA_034779775.1 of Enteromius afrohamiltoni. Lineage (NCBI taxonomy): Eukaryota > Metazoa > Chordata > Actinopteri > Cypriniformes > Cyprinidae > Enteromius > Enteromius afrohamiltoni. The sequence goes on along the minus strand of JAUYWG010000425.1, from coordinate 18,002 downwards.
TGAGGTGTTTGAGCAAGTGCTTTTGTTTGGAATACATTTTGCATGTTCTTTTTAATCACTTCTTGACTTACACATGAACTTCCATTCAAAAGTTGAGTTGGTAAAAAATTTTTTTTTTTTGTTTGAACATATTGTAAAAAGTTAGTTAGTCCTGCGCTCAAATCTTTGGTTTGAGGGCAGGACTAACAATTTGGTTATTTTATTTGTATTTATTTTTGTTGTTTTTATCAACATTACTCTGTTTGAATTTGGTTTACTTCATGCTTTCATCAACATTACTGTTTGAATGACCTGACATGCCAACCTGATCTCACGGCAATTCGTACATATTTTACGAGGTGGCTAATTCGTACGAATTTGTACGACCTCACTCATACGATTTATTCTAAATGACCTAAACATAACCCCGCCCCTAAACCTACCCATCACGTGGTTTTAGACAAATCGTACGAAATCGTACGAGTGAGGTTGTACGAATTAGTACAAATTGGCACAAATTTGACACCTCGTACGAATATGTACGAATTGCTCGTGAGATTGTGTTGGACATGCCCAAACTGCTGCAACAATAGTGGAGAAAAAAAAAAGTTGATAGCTAATGAATTGTTAGCTGATGGATTGATGCTTACGTTGTTTATGTCACACAGTGTATATCTCTGATGCAAACGCATATTGAATGCATGCTTTTCGTGATCACTCGTGTATGGCTCGTACGTGATGTTGTGAGAGGTTTGCAAGGCTCTGCTAATGGGTGATGCCATGGCTGATGATGATGTAAGTGCTCTTTATTTAGAGCCTTTATCTCAGAGCAGCCTGCAGTAACACAGGGAGGGTTTCATTTCCCTCTGCGGACGGGACAGGACGGGATGGGACGGGACAGGAGGGGAGGGCATATCTCTTACAGTGTGGCCTGGGCGGCACAGGACAGATCTCTTTACTTAGCAGCTAATTGATCGAGGGGAGGAGGAGGATGTGGAGGAGCGGGTCGAGAGGTTGATGGTGTATGTGTTCTGCCCCATAAGGAGCAGGTCAGCTACTCGCACCCCCCTAACCCTGCTATTGATCACGTAATGGTACGGTCCACAACCCTTAACCTTCTAATCTCATCTGACTCTGCGGCTCATCGCTGCCAAATTCTGTACAGTCGCCTGCAGATAGAAAAAGGAAAAATCTGGAGGATTTCTTTGCCTTTAGGAGAATGTACTCTCCATAAAGGTCACACAGTTAAAGTGAAGTACCGTGGAACTGTTTAATTACAAAATATCTTCCAGCTTCTGGAAGGTGTTTTAAAACATCCAAACTAGATTAGCTTTAGGATGCAGATTTTGTTAGATCACTAGAAGTTTCCAAAGTCAGGGTTGTTATTATTATTAACTAAAACTTAAATAACACTTCTTTATTTTATAAAAATATATACAATGTAAACATATTTTATTTCAACTAGTTGCACAAGGCAACATTTCTCTTTTTAGTTTAACTTGAAGTACTAAAATAACCAACACAGTCTCACGACCAATTTGTACGTATTCAAACAAGGTCCTAAAATTAGTGTTAATTCATACTAATTCATAAGACCTCACTCAAAAAAACCCTTGACAGGTAGGTTTAGGGACGGGGTTAGGTGTAGGTCATTCATGCAACTCGTAGGAATTGGCAACTCGTAAAATATGTTCGATTTAGAAGAGTGAGGTCGTACGAATTTATACGAATTAGCCACCTCATAAAATATGTACGAATTGCCGTGAGATCAGGTTAAAATAATTTATACTAAATAAACTAAAAGCTATGAAGGCATTAACAAAGACAACAACAACAAAATAATATAAAATAAATATAAAATATAATATATAAGAAATATAAAAAATAAATCTAATTCAAAATATTAACTAATCTACATATATCAATGATACTAAATTAACACTGCCAAAAGCAAACAAAAATGTTTTAAAGAGATAGGACACTTATAATATAATTTAATATATAATAATATAATAATATATATAATAATATTGTGTATAATATTTAATAATATTAATATTTTTGTCCTTTCTGTTCGAAATCCTGCAATGTATTTTTTTTCTGCAGAATTGAATTTTACGTGTGGAATTTGCCAGCGATTTCTGAGTGAAAATTGTTTCCAAGTAAATCCTACACCATGTTTGTTTTACTTTTTAGTGTAGTGTTTGATTGGGCATATTTATACATTTTTGATGTCAACAACCAGAAGTAGGGGAAGCATTGTCTCTTGTTTTATTTTGTAGTCCAGACTATGAATATGATTAATTGTATTAATTGCATTATTTCAGTTCATCATGCATTTCTTTAGACTGTAATTCTCCAGCTGAGAACCAGTTGAAAAAAATACACAAAATAAATCGGTAGATCAGTAAGCATGAGCATATAAATCTCTTTTCTTGACGGGCTATGGTTTAAAACGACGTGTCTGTCCAAGTCTTTCTCAGATCATCACCCAAACAGTCAGAGGTGTTTGTCGTGATGTGAGCAGGTGTGGGCGGGAACTTCTGGTGTGTGAAATAAAACCTGGCTGGATAGGCTGTGTGTGTATGTGTGTGTGTCTACCTGTTTGTATTGAATAGTGCCCATTAATAATTTAGCTGCATGGCTGCTGGCTATTATTACAGAAAAATAGTGCAGTGCGTTTGGACACATGCCTCCTGCTTGTAAGTCAATAGAGAACAGTTCACCCAGTAGGACCAGGACAGAGCTCTCAAACCCGTGACAAACCTTTATGTCTTTGTCTACAGTTTCCATTACGGAGGCCTTTGCATAGGGTGTGCACGGTGCTTTAGGAAAGAAGCACTGATCACTGGGCCTAGAATGAGGGTTATTTTAGTAAAATAGGCACGAGAAGCATCTTATATTTGCATGAATGTTTTTGAAGGTTACAGTCAGTTTAAAAAAGGGGGAAAAATCTAGTAGAAAAGGTGGGTGTTCTTATTCATTTATTGCATGAAAAAATGTTCAAAAACCATGCAAGTTAAATGAAAATACGCTCCTGTGGAAGTTAGAGAAAATATTTATTTAATTTGAATTTTTTATGCAACAAGAATGTATAAAAAAATAAGAAAGTGACAGTTAAGACATTTAGAGTGTCGCAAATTTGTTACATTTCTATTTTTAAAAAATCCTTTTGAACATTCTATTCATCAAAGATCCATCAAAGAAAATGTAGCACAGTTTCCACAAAAAAATAATATTGTTTTCAACAATGATAATAATGAGAAATGTTTCTTGAGCTGCAAATGGCTACGTTAGAATGATTTCTGAAGGACAATGATGCTGAAAATTCAGCTTTGATCACAGGAATAAATTACATTCTAACATATATTCAAATTCAAATGATATTTCACAATATTGCTGTTTTTACTGTCTATTTGTTCAAATAAATTCAGACTTGTTGAGCAGAAGAGACTAACTTCAAAAACAAAAAACCTTACCAACCCAAGACTTTCGTATGACCCAGACTGCATTAATTTGAGGTTACACGTTTGACAGGTTTACACTTTGGTTGAATCCTGGAGCAAAACCAGCAGAGAAGCAGTGATCTAAGGCAATGACATTCATACATATTTAAGCGTGACTTAAGTGTCCAGATCCACTGTATGGGCATTTGCGCATGAGATGTGTCTCATCTGAAATCTTCAGATGCTGAAGTGACATCTCCATTCCTCTGTTCCTTCTGCTTTTTACTCTCTCTCTCTCTCTATGTGTCTCTTTAGAGTGGAGAACATTTGTTTCTTTTTTGAGTCTGTAGAGATGTGGTAGTGTTCGGTGGGCTGTAAGGTGAAGGGTTTAGATTGAGGGCACATTTTTGGCCAGTTCCGTCTGCGTTTGATACGGTCTGTTATCAATACCGAGCCTGGATGGAGTCAAAATTGTTTGCTGAGTTAATAGCAGTTTGATGATGTCACTGTCAGTGACCTGGGGAAAAATTGACCCCGGTGCGGCAAGAATCGCTAAAATGCCACCCGCGCAATTATGAACTACAGGCCCCAGCGGTCCGCTGCGTTTTGTTTTATGTCCTTCAGAGACACACTCGCACACAAGCGCTTACGCATGGATAAAGACTCCATCCATCGCCGCCTCTCTCTCTCTCCTGAACTCACACACATGCAACACACTTACTGCAAATAACACAAAATACTGGCAATGTGCACGCAGTCTGATTAAACCGTACATTTTGGGGTTTAGCGGTGACCTGCATTCGAGTGTGTGCGTGCAACAGAAATGGGGCAGTTACTATGACGATGAAATTTCAGGCGCATCATTTATTCATTAAGAGTAAGACAGCATTACATCACCTCGCACTCACAATTTTCACGATTTAGTGGCTCTTTTCCCTTTTTTCACGTTCGCTAATGTGGCCTTTGATAGGCCTGTTTGGAAACAGGAAGCTTTTTGGGTTAGTACGGGATAAATGTTGACAATCAGCAGGAGTTTTTATGACAGCGTTTAGCGGCACCTGCCTGCATTTGTAATGCTTACAAATCTCATATGATCTGGAAAGCTCGCGAACGCTTCTAACAACGGTGTTTGCGAGCACATCCCTCTTCAACGTAACAGTCCAAATAGGCTTGTAGCGTATCTATTTGTTTTATCTGTGTATTGTGTTTTTTCTATCCCTTTCTGTCCTTTAAAAAGAAAAGACGGAAGAAGGAGCGGAAAGAGAAAATCCTCAGGAGGCATCTATAATTCATGGCTTAGCTTAGTGGCTGGGAAAGAGCGCCATACTGCTGTTCTGAGCTTTATTTGCTGATACCCCCCTTTTCTCCACACACTTCCACTCACTGGCTTTACACGGCCGTGGATTGCGTTTACACGCAGGCAAAAGTTAGGTCAGCACAGGTGCAGGGTTCACACGGCTCTGGACTTCTTCAAACAAATGCATTTCTTTTGTTCTACCTGATTTTATTCTGTTGCCTGTTTGTTTTTTGTTTTTTTTCATTCCCCAAGATTCCCCAAATTGCATCACTGTTTTCTTCTGAATTGCTGTGATTGATTAAAAACACTTTTTTATCCTGTTTATTTTTTGTATAATCAAAAAAACAAAACAAACAAAACACAGGAAGTGACATCATTTTAGAAGGAAATTAACTGGACAAACGTGAGTTGTGTTGGTTTGAATACAAGATCCAGTCCAAGGTAGAAGTATTGGCTTGCAGTGCTTGATTTGAAAGACATTTTTTGGCTTGCTTTTAAATGATAAACAGCTGTGTAGGGTCACCACTTGATGCGAAGCTCTGGTTTAGTGTTCTGTTCCCTCTCTGTTTGGATTGCTGTCCTGCCGTCATGAATAATAGAGTTGAGGAGTCCCGTGCGTGCGCCATGGCATTGTTCACAGTTTGTGTCACACCAGCGCATGGTTAACTAGGCAAAACAAAAGCTTTTCAATATTTCAGTGTGTTAGGGACGCCTCTGCTGCAGACAGGGCTGAGTGAGAAACACGGATGCAGAGAGCTTTGACCAATTAATACACTCATATTAACATATAACACAGTTTACTTTAATGATGTCTTTAGAATTTCAGTTTTTAATTTTGAGATCAGATGGTTGATCATCAAATTAGAAACTATTACTAGTGGAAAGCTGGCACTGCCATTTATTGCAATGCATTTATCATTTGATTTATTTCATATAATTAAGCAAAAATGCGTATTAAAGGTATCTGTACCTTTATAATAGACATTTAACTATGAGTCATTTTACAGTGCAGAACATAATTATCTTAATATATTAAACATAATTTTAGGATGAAAATGTATTTGATCCCAAAAAGTAAACATTATTTTATCATTATTAAGTTACTTCACGCATCAATTTGACATTTGTTAGTTTAAAACAGATCCTTGTAGATTACAAAAATAACAATATTTTATGAAACATACTTGAGTTTTGCTCTCTTTCTGTTGTCTTCTCAAAGCTTCAAACAAAGCAAATGTGATTTCTAGCTTTTTACAGTGTATGCATCATTTAAAAACCAAAACCAGGAAGTGACATCATTTTGGAGGTTAAACAGCATCACAAACGTGAGTATTGCCAACACATTTGATGAATTCTGTGATGATTAGTTTCCATATCAGCATTACAAGAAAAAGTTCAAAAACAATAACAAAAACATCATCCTAGATCATTGCTATTTTGAGAACAACCAATAAAAAAAAAAGTTAGGTGTTTGAACTTGATCATGCAGTCAACATATATTCCAAAATAGATCAGTTTTTACTGGGTTAAAAAAGTATAGATTGACTCACATCAGGATTTTTTCAGCAAAACCAAATAATAAAAGCTTAGAATAAAAATTAATACAGTGGCATATTTTGAACACATAACACAAAATATAAACTGGCTACAAAATAAATGCATTATTTGCTCACAATATTTGACTTGTAGCTAGTTAGTTGTGACAGGACTGAAGAGTTTTGTTTTGATGTCATATACAAGCTTTGTCTGTTAAAATGATGTGTCCTTATGTCTCTATAGTTTTACTGTCATCAGGCAGGAGCTGCAGTGCTCTCTGATTCTGTATGGACCCATTGGCGATATATACGATTTCAATACTCAGAGCAATCATTCTGTGGCTTCTCTCAGCTCTGATTATGGCTCATGTTGGTGTTGTTATGCAAATGGTGCTTTGCATTATTGAGTTGAAAGACTGTCAGAGCGCAACACAGCCAACAAAAAGTCCAACAAAATGTGTGATTAAACCTATAGATGAGCAAAGGCATTCTGGAGATTTTATATTAGTCAGTAAAGCAGAAGTGTGTGTGTGTCAGTCAGTGCAGATTCAGATCTAACCACGGGCCCTTAATGGCCCTCACAGAGCCCAGGGGCCTCCCGCTGAGTTCCCAGCTAATTACTCAATGCTTAATTGAGCCTGACTCAACATGCCTTAAATCAGACTCAACCAGATCTCATCCAATTCGAATTAAAAGATGGAATTATGTCTCAAAAAAAAGTCGGTTCCATTTCGAAAGGTAATAATATGGAAGCATTAGATAACAAGTGCTAATATGTATCTTTAATATTAAAAACATTTTCAGAATTATCCTTCAAACAAGGTTTTCTCAAAGTTATGAGTAAACATTCTACCTCACTTTAATAGATTGTTTCTTCAAGGTTATCTGGTCTTTAATTCTGTTCTGGAAACAACCTTTTTTTTCTAGTTGCATGTTCATGTAACATTTTTTAAATGTTGCTATTAGTTTAAAAAAAATAACAAAATGGCATTTTCTCTTAACATTAGCTTAACCAAGAGAAAACATTTTTTTAAACATAAAAAACGCACTTTTAGAATTTATGAGCATACTTTAGTTAGCAGGGCTGTAGCATTTAGGGGTAAAAAAGACACGAATATTACCTTTAGCTTTACCTTTCTTGCTGAGAGTGTAATTTTTTTGTTGTATTTATAACATATACTTGAGTTCTCAAGCGACTGTACACTTAACAGTAAGCACTGTATACATGACATACTGTAATAAGGCATGTATGGAGGTTCTGGAGGGTCAGGACAGAATGACATCACCCCCTCACCCCTCATGCCATGACCACATTAAATCAATGTATGGATCCTGCCACCTACTGCCAATACTGAAAATGACATCTAAGAGCTATTAAGTGAAAAGCAATGTGTGCCATTCATCAACATACTGCAAAGGCTTCAGAGATAATGAACGCATCTACCTCAGGATGGTTGGCATGTAAGACAGGGATTCATTTGTGCTTTATAATATTTTATGTTATTTATAACTTCTTTTTGTGTGTGTGTGGGGGGGGGGTCTAATATTGGATTTTAAAATCTTGCTTCTATGTTTTTTTCTTTTACTGTATAACTACAGTATATGCTAAAACCATAAATGCTTAATATTTTATTTTAATATATCTTGCATGTTAATATATAATATGATTATAATATAATATGATTATATAAAGACAATTAATTTGTGTAAATCAAATAAGTGCATTAATATATAATATCGAACATACTGATGAAACATTAACCCTATGGCTGCATTTATTTGATTAAAAATACAGTAAACACATGACATATTATTACCATTTAAAACAACTGTTTTATATTGGAATATATTTTATTGTGTAAATTCCTTCATGTAATTGCAAAGCTGTTTTGTTTTAAGCATTTTCAACCATTACTGAAATGATTCTTATCATGTATCAAACAGTGATACATATTTATTTTAGTGATTGATGAATAGAAAGTTCAAAAGAACCGTATTTATTCGGGAGGAGAAAATTAAACGTCTGTGCTGTGGTTTTTGATAAACTTATTGTGTTAATAAAAAAATAAAAAGATCATACCAGCCTCTAACTTTTGAACAGCAGTGTATTTATGTGCATATTTAATGTTGCTATTATGTTTACTGTTCATATGCACTGATACAGAGAGACTGGCCTCTATTGGACATCATCTGCTATTGCAACATATTTGCATCTATATGAATCATACTTGGATCTCATTCAGATATTTCTAATCTGAATGTGCAATGCATTGTCCTCAATGTAGAGACACACACTAGAGCAGATGCACAAAGTTCATTAGCAGCTTTAGCGACATTATTGACACGTTTAACGTGGTATAGTTTCTCCAGTACAGTCTAACCACTGGGTTAACAAGCTCTTTGATCCTTAAAATCTCAATATTGCTCATGGAAGCATAAAACGTATTTCTGATCAATGTATTTGATTCATTCAATCTGACTGTGGCCTCGTCAACCAATCAGGATTAAGCTCAGCCGCTGTACGATTGTGGAGCAGTGTTGTGTTTTTCTCTAAACAGGAGTTAATAACTGCACTCGAGAACAAAAACACACACAAGTACAACTCCACATTACACACCAGGGAACCTTTGCAGACACTTAAGTTACACTAAAGTCTCAAAATGAAAGAAACGACTAGCCGTTATTCAGTGCTAAACGATCTCATATCAGAGAGTGTGTGTTAGTGTGTTTATTTGAAATTTAGCTGCGGGTAAATAAAGAAGCGGCGCTCATCCACAGGGGTTGATCTTTACGGCTCTCACATCACCTGTTCACACACAGTTTGAGGATCCACTTTTGCAGCACGCAACGACTGTTGGTTTAGCGCCCAGACTTGTTATAGCAAGTGAACATAGCTCCTTTTATGCTTTTGTTTCAGTGGAGGTTTTGTCAGGTTTGTTGGCCTTGTACAGTAGACATCGTTATTCTGTACAAGCCCATCCCTGAGGAACACCGGATTGTTCAGATGTTGCTCTTTTAATGGAGCTCGGCTGTATTTTGTTATCAACATTGTTTCAAATGTCTTGTAAATACTGTCCGGAAAATTAAACGCACGCCAATTGTTGACTGCTGTGCCATTAGCAAGGATAGAGAACTGAGATTCGATCAGGGAGAATTTGATGTGAAATGTATGTTTATATTGAGATCTTGATACCAGAAACGGGCAAAAATTAGTTTAAAGGAGATTTTTCTATCTAAAGCCCTAGAGGAGAGATGTGTGTATAACGCTTGAGAAGCAGCAGCTTTTTTCTCTTTTTTTTTTTTTGCTTTCTTGAAGAAGCAATTCAGATATTGTATTTCAAATTTCAGATATTCAAATTTTGTATTGCTAATTTTTTGAAGGATATCTCAGTTTTGTTTAATGTAACACATGTTGTCTCAGAGGTTTCTCCTGAAAAGCAAACGTAAACAAAAGTCTCACATTCCTCTCCATTAAATCTTATCATAAATTCTCTCTCTCTATGTATATTAGTGCTTTCAAACAATGAATCATGATTAATCGCATCCAAAATAAGGGTTTTGTTTACATGACTGTGTACTGTGTATATTTATTATGTGTTTGTATAAAAGCTGCATGTATTAAATACATTTTTATTTTATAATATAAATATAGAAATTAATATCCATGTAAATGGATATATATACTGTATGTTGTGCATATTTATATATACATAATAAATATAAACAGTACACATAAATATATTATGTAAACATAACTTTTATTTTGGATGCGATGATTAATTTTTAATCATTTGACAGCACTAATATATATATATATATATATATATATATATATATATATATATATCATATATATCATAATTTATTAAATGAGCGATTTTCTTTCTGAAATAAAGAAAAAATGCTGGCCTGTACACTTTCTTTATCTCTGAATCTCTGTGTGGTCTAATAGCCAAACAAAGGCATTGATGCGTCTCATTCAGCTCCTTGGAAACTCTTTATTGCTAGGCTCTATTCAGGTCAGCTTGTTAAGTGGCTAATTAAACAAGCAAACACAATAACAGCGGCCACACGACACTTGTGAGGGAAGGACCCTCAAACTCCCATGATAGCTGCGACACACACACAATCAGGACATCCACTCATCCACACAAACTGATTACAGCCAGACAAACATCATCCTAAAATTTGACCTGCTGTTTTGATATTTATATATTTGACAAATAGCTAATGGCAGATTTAATGTGTGTGCGTATACCCATCATCATTTACATTTAGTCATTTAGCAGACGTAGCAGAAGTACATCAAAATCAACAAAAGAGCAATGATATGTGTGCTAAAACAAGTCTCGGGTAACTTAATGCAGTAGATTTTATGTATATAAAATCAAAAGAATAAAAAAGAAAAAGGCTTAAAGGCCTTTTTTGCCTTTGTTAATTTTAAAATAAATAACAACTGAATACATAAAGATTAGACAAACTAGTGTGAGGGTTTCGGGATTTTTTTTGTTGTTTTAAGAAAGCGAGTAAATGAATAAAATGCAAGTCTAAAAGGGGTCTTGATTTTATCTATGTATAATATTAAGAGTCATGGAAATCAAACATGAAAACAAAACAGTAAGAATACACTACATATTGTACACTGGAAATGATCTGGATGGTAAAAAGGGGGTGTTACATAGAGTGGAGGCAGATGAATGAAGTGGACAAATAAGGGACTTCAGCTATAAAAGAAAAGTCAGATCACATTACATCACATTTTCATAATGTGTTTGCCCCTTTGTGATACAAGCAAAAGAATCACGCACATTAAGGATATAAACACGCAATAAAAATAACAAATGAAATAAGGGTCCGTTTTAATTTCAAGTTGCCTCTAAATCAGTACTGCTATTAAAACGTAGCCTAATCACATGACCTCCAGGAAATTTAACAGCCAAATAAAAAGTGCATTAAAATTCTCTGTTAATTTTGTATCACCAGCGATATCATTGTGAATATTCATTGTATCACCAGGCCCAAAATGAGAGCGTTTTTTCAGCCTGATTCATTTGTCTTAAATTAAACCAAATCTGAGGCGAGACACCCAGTGTCCCCTACATACACACACACAAATAGCCTACTGCCTCCAGACCACATCTGCATTAATCATAACAGCAGCATGAAACACACTGTTTATTGACACTGAGAGAGAAAGAGAGGGAGCCTGTGGGAATGAAAGACGTATGTGAGGAGGACAGGAGCGTTGGCTGTGTTCCTCTGTTGACAAAGTTGGGTAATTAGGGGCAAGAGCCCATTAAAGGAGAATATTCAAACGGTGATAAATGGCTTTAATAAAGGAGCAGTGTATCCCTTTAACAGAGACAAATCCTCCCCATCTTTTTGGTGCGCTGATAAAACACGCCACACAGGCATCTCTTTCATCTCACCTGCTCAGGACCTAAAGCGCTTCCCGTGTCCCTTCCGCTGCTGATTATGTACGTGTGTGTGAGAGCATGTATCTGTTTCTGTTTTTTACAGTAATATCGTGAGCGGGATGCACTTTTCTCAGATATTAATCTTGCACAGAGCGCTCAGACATTAATTAGGTCCATAAAAGCCTCTGTTTGCTTGCTGGGTAGAAATCTGACAAGCCAAACACTTTAAAGTTTTGTGAATCGTTTCTTGCAAATTGGGTGGAGGGGGAAGGAAACATCTCTCACGTTGAAAGCAGAGAACGGCTCTTTATGAGTCTGGCAGGGTGACCCGAGTGTAATAGTACATCTCTTTTAGGGCCTGTCTGCATGAGACCACGAAAGCCTGGACTCGCCCTCAGAGAGACAGAGCTGAGGAGAAACAGAATGGGACACAGATGTAGTGGAGTAAGGAATAATGTGAATGGAATAGGTTATGTTTGGTATTGCCATTGTACTGCTATGAAAAACACAGTGTGTGTAGCATTTTTTCATGCATGCTTTTTGTATTTGCGGAAATTTGCAGTATGTAGTGAAAATGTAGTGTGCACTGAATAGCGGGATTTATTATTCTATGAAAACTACTTTGCATATTTTATCACACCTGGCCAGCATTGTATGGAAGCCCATTTCCGATGCTTAAAAAAGGAGAGAGAGAGATTTAAAAAAAAAAAAAGGTCGCAATTATTGGATAAAAAGCAATGATCCAAACTTCAAATTATGACATAAAAATAAAAATGATGATATAAAAAACTGATTTTGACATTGAATTGTCTCTGAGCAAAAAAGTGTGCATTTTAATAATTATGAGCTAAAAAGTCAACACATAAGTTGAAGTAGAAAGAGTCAAGATAAAAAGTCTAAGATACTAAGTTGTAAAAAAAATTGTCAAGTCATAATTCTAAGCTAAAAAAGTTAAAGTTATGTGGAAAAAAATGTTATGTCATAGTAACAACATAAATTTGAAATTATGACTAGCAATATTATGAGACAAAGTTGAAATTTGATATTCTAAGTCATTCATCAAAATTCTAAATTATTAAAAAAATGAATGTCTCTGCAATGAAAAATGACATTATGAGAGAACCCAAAATTATGAGATACTAAGTCATAATTATGAGATAGATTTGTATAAAATTATGAAAATTCATCATTTCGATGTATGTAGTATTTATAATCAGTTTTACTTGTGTCAGAAATTATGATTTACCAAGGCATGCTTTTTTTGTAGAAATGGCCTTCAATAGGCATGAAGAAGCAGACCTTGTCATTTTGTAATGTGCAGTATGTAGTAAGCAGACGTTGGAGGTGTTCTGTATTCAGTGTGTGAGGAGCAGGTGTCTGCGAGGTCTCCATCAAAGCAGCTCTTCTCTGCCATGTCATCCGCTGACAGCTCTCCCGTTCCTGCCCCCTCAGACCATCTCCAGGGCACAGCGGACCATGACACACCGCAGAGATCACATCACCTCCCTACAAACAGACAGAGCCAATTAAAAACCTATCAAACACTAATGAACCTGCGCCTCTCTCTCTCTCTCTGTCTGTGTGTCTGTCTGTCTATCCTCAGGTTCTTCTTAAAGAGAGTCAGATCCTTTTGTTCAGTGATGATTGACAGGAATTGATCTTCTCAAGGTTCAAGCCATCAACTGAATGACAGCTACAGATCATAAGTTATACGAATGGTAAGATAATATGGTCCTTTTTAATCAAATTACACATGATGGCCAAGAATTTGACACTTTTAGCATTTTTCATAATAAATGTACTGAGAAACAGAGTTTATATTCACACACACACACACACACACACACACACAGATATATAACATTAATATATATATAATATAAAACATTTAAATATATAAAGATATATATTAAATATATATCATATTAATATAATATAAATATATAATATAAAAATCTAATTCTCAAAACATTTTATTGTTATAATATTATAATAATTTATTATAATATTATTATTAATATTATTATTACAACGGTAATTACAGTTAGAATAGTTAGAATAATATTTATTTATTAAATGGTATCATAACTATTATAACTAAAACCATACTAAATATTTTCATTACTCAAAACAAAATAAATGCTACCTTTATTAAATTATAAAAAACCTTAAACTGAAAATGTGAAATATATAAATGGCAAAAACTACTGAAACTACAAAAATGTAAATAAAAAGGAAAATAATTATAATGCATTAATAGAGTGTAATTTAGCCATTTCTGTGTTTTTGTCTTGCAATTATTAAAACGAAAACACCACATAATCCAAAAATAACTGCCATTAATTCCATTTAACCTAGTACAATATTAGTACTAAATATTAGTACAAAATATATACAATAAAGAATATATATATTTAGAAGTTTTTTTCTAATAAAATACAATTTTAGCTAAAAATGCCCAAGTAGTCTATAATCTTAACCCACAGCTAAAGTAGATCTGCCGGTTACTGGTAGCAGTTTTCACAATTATCAGTCTATTTAAGTGTCACTTTGCTTTTTTCCTACCAACAGGCTACTTCAGAATGAATAATTCAGTTTAATAATCAAGTCCCATTAGTGGCAGTAACACTCTTTAAACTGTGCCCATCATGAGCGCTGCTGTGAATCACTACAGTGTGATGACTTACATAACCTTTATTATTCAGAACCCAGTCAGATTCCTTTCTGAAATGATGGCAAGCCTGATAAGTGACACAGTATTACCTGGGATGCTTAACGTAGGACACTTAGTGTAATGCCCCATGATTGCCTCCCGACTCTATAGCATGAGACCATCCTCTCAATAATGACAAGAGTAATGAAAGGCATGATGTTTTGAAAGCTTGAAGCATCTGTTTTCTGCGTGTTAGCGCCCTCCTCTTCCAGTGAGAGACGTAATTAACCTTGCTTATAGAAAGGTTGCCTATTTGAATTACTGCGTTTTTGTTATTTAGGAAGAAAATCATTTTCTCGGCTTCATATTGGATGAAATATTGCCCGAGACATAATTTTTATTCGGAAGCAGCTCTGCGCGAGATATTATTTAAATTACCTCTCCTTGGGCTAAATTCTGCTGAAATATCTCTGGTTTGATTTATCATGCAGTCAGAGTGAGAGAACGGAGCATATGAGGGTTTTATTACGAAGAGAAAAAGCTCAGCGCTCCTGCATAAAATCAGTCGGACTGAATCCTGCAGTCACATTTGGACACTAGATGTGAATTATTACAGACACAAGCCTGTCCACCTGCCAATTAGAGCTGCTTCATAATTCAAGCTGATTTAAATATTGGGATTTGTCTCTCTGCTCGGCTCCTCCTCGCGCTGACAGCTATATATTTTGGAGATAATGCATTTTGTTGTTGATTTTTTTTTTTTTTTTTTTTTAGAGGGAACACACACTATTCTGTCTAAAGGCTTTAAAACAAATATAAATTGCATAAAAAAAAAATGTAGCAACTGAAATGCAGCAGAAAACTAAAAAAAAACAAAGAACAAATTAATAATAAAAGGAAAAGAAAACATTTTATAATTAAATTCTCTGTATGTAATAGTTTCCCCCAAAATATGAAGCGCCATAATGTAAATAATATACATGATAACAATGATAAAAATGATAGTTAGATAATAATCAATGTTCATAATTACTTTGATAATAATTAGAAATGTTTCTTGCATATTAGACTGATTTCTGAAGGATCATGTGACACTGAAGACTGCAGTAATAAATTGACATTGTAATAATATTTCATAATATTTCAGTTTTTACTGTATTTTTTATTAAAGAAATGCAGCCTTTAGAGATATACTAAATGTTAAAAACTCTTACTGGCCCACAATAGTGTTACGGTAAGTCTGCTGTAAGTTTTCTTTCATATATTTGAGTTATTTCTACTCTCATTTTTAGCTATTTAAAAACAATCCATGCTGTCTTCCTGCATCTTCTTCATTTTAATCTGACTCCTGGTTGTCTATTTCAGCGGCGAGAAGTACAACTGTACTTTACAAGCTGATAAGAAATAAGCAAACATTTTAGACGTTATGAAAACCCAATTTCCCATTTTTCAAATTTAACACGAGGCCATAAAGCTGCAGAATCAGTTGTGACATGCTGCCCTTTAAGACTGTCATGTTATATTACCTTGCAGATCACATTTCATGAGTGTCTCATTAAAATAAACCCAGTGTGTTTTACACGCACGTAACAGACAGATGTTGAGCTTTTAAAGTCTGATGATGTCTCAGACGCTCCTCGAGGACATGTCAGGACATTTGTGTCTGGACTGTCATATTCAGACTCTGAGAGCAAGTTTGGAGACACTCTTGAAACCACTGCATGTGTTTGTCCTCATTTAAATTGATTAAATAATATGTTCAATATAAAGACCAAAGATTTGTGTTTTAGTTGATCATTGGTGGATCATAGCTAATGGGATCCTTTACATCTGTGTTCCCAACTGTCTTCAGACATTTACTAGAAATCACCATGAGTCAAGTCAGTTATTTATACAGCTCTTTACACAATGTCCATTATTTCAGATTCGCAGAAAATAATACGGTAACAATATGTTACTTTAACCTTATCTCACGGCAATTCGAACAAATTTTATGAGGTGGCTAATTCATATTATTTCTTCTAAATCATACGTATGTAGATGAAGGTTTTATACAAATCATACGAGGTCGTACGAATAAGCATGAATTTGGCACCTCGTACGAATACGTACAAATTGGTCGTGAGACTGTCAGATCATTGTTTAGCCATTTCATTTTCATCTCAATAGAAAAGTATGCCTCAATATGACTGTAATTATCAAAAACTATTTAGGTTTAGACAGATGTTGAGCTTTTAAAGTCTGATGATGTCTCAGATGCTCCTCGAGGACAGGTCAGGACATTTGTGTCAAATTGAACAAAAATTCAATTCACAAGAAAAGTTTAAGTTGTTTTTTTTTTTTTTTTTATCACTGTATGAAATTTGTGATATCTCTGATGCATTGAAAAGAAAACACTTAAGAGTGACAAAGTGTACAAATACTTTCCAAGTTCCACCTGCCTCAGACACCCAGTCGATCCACCGTAACTTTTCCTTCTAAAGCCACAGGTGAGCTGGCCGGAGCCTGGACCCTGGAGCCCAGCCCCCAGGGGCCCGCAACTGAATTATTAAGTGTGAGGTGGAGGATCTGGCAACACTGCTGTCCACACAATGAATTACAATGTGAATCCCGCTCTAATTATGACTCTTTCAGACGGCTGACAGGGGAAAATTGAACCTGAATATTTCATAATCTGCATCTCCTCTTCAAATGAGAGATCATTTTGGAATCGCATGCTAATTTTTGTCACGGCCCAGAGTTCCCAATAACGGTAATTGGAAAAGTCTCTGTAGGAGCGTTAAAAATGAGAGGAGATGATATGATGAGCGCTAATGCAAACTACCAAACACTGCCACTATACCAGCTGTTTCTACTCCATTACTGGATTGATTTCTGCTCATAAACTCAGGCCTCTTGGTATTTTGTGAAGGCAATAATACAAGTTCCTATTTTGAGATCGATGGATGGTTGTGTTACAAAAAAAAAACATACACAAATTGGGAATTAAGTATATTTCAGAGCCTACAAAATTCATCATGGTAAGAGCCTTTTTACATCAAACTATTCAGCTACTGTATAATATAATATAAATAATCACACCAATTATGTGGTGTGTAAAAACATATATATATTTTTTTATTTAGTTATTATTTAAATTTTCATTATAACAATTTAGTTATAAATTATACAGTATTCATTATTTTAATTTACTTTTTTATTTTTTTAATTGCATTTATTCAAATTGCATAAATGTGTTCATTGAAAATGATTTTGTTCAGTTAAAAGTATACGTGTAAATTATGCAAGTATAAACATAAGTATTAAAATATAGCTAGCTGTGAAGCCAGCAATATTCAAAAAGTTAAAATGTGCGATATTGTAAGAAATTGGCAATACTGATGACTAATATAGAAATATGGCTATTTTAATAGTACAAAACCTGCAGCAGTTTCTTACCGTTTTAATTAATATACGACTGAGGAATGCATTTTAATGTGGGTTTTAGTACATTTAAAATGACAAAGCTCTGTAATCCCAATTTTAAATGCAATTCAAATACATAAACTTTGGAATTAATACATTAATACATTAAACTTTGGCCTAATTTGATTTTCTTTCTCTGTAGTAAGATGACGACAATCACTGGAAATCAGGTGTCCCCAACTAAGCAAGCCAGAGGCAACAGCGGCAAGG